>JAAXLI020001605.1:2541-24790 GCA_014621495.2 Entosphenus tridentatus
GTGTGTGTGTGTACAGGTGATACACGTGTGTGTATAGGTGAGTGAGACACGTGTGTGTGTGTATAGGTGAGTGAGACTGTGTGTGTGTACATGTGATACAAGTGTGTGTACAGGTGAAACACGTGTGTGTGTGTGTACAGGTCAGACACGTGTGTGTGTATAGGTGAGTGAGACACGTGTGTGTGTGTACAGGTGAGTGAGACTGTGTGTGTGTACAGGTGAGTGAGACTGTGTGTGTATACATGTGATACACGTGTGTGTACAGGTGAAACACGTGTGTGTGTGTGTGTGTACAGGTGAGTGTGCACGTTACAGTATTTCGAGCGGGCGTACATCATTATTACTCTCGTAATCATCATCCAGCCTTGGTCAATCCACTGCTGGATGATGGCCTCCTCCCCAATCCGCGGCTACCTCTCCCGACCCCGCGAAGATGTAACTCCGTCTCGTCGGTGGGTGACAGCAAGCAGTGGCATCCATCACCCCGTGCTGCGGATCGACAATTGAAAGATGACGTCATAATACAATTACTATTATGACGTCATTTGCCGTGGTGATGAAACCGAGGACAGACCAGGTATCGAGCGGCTCATCAATGAAACGGCGACGTGAGTCCGTGGAGCCGAGGCTGACGTTCACAATTAGTGTGTGGGTCAGATGGTGTGAGTAAGTAAATTGTGTGTCGTACACCCTCCTCCACCCCACACAGCAAGTGAACAAAGTTGTCACGTGACGAGCGAACGCCGCAAGTTTGTATCACCACTTCACCACCGGTGTCTCGTTGGAGAGCGATCTCGCCGCGTTTAACACTCCGGTGTCAATTTCGATTTAAAGCTTTCGTAACTGCAGGGATTCATCTTCTTGGCTCTTTCGGAAAAGTCACGTAGAAAGGGAAATAATAAAATAATAAAATAAAACATAATAAAATACAATTCTCACTATTTTATTATATTTTATTATTTCCCTTCTACGTGACTTTACCGAAAGAAACCAAGAAGATGAACTCCGGTGTCAAGTTTGGTCACATTACAACTTCATGAATTGGCCGTGTCGGGTGGAGGAGGGTTTCACGACACAACGACTGACGATGAATCGTAACGTCGGTGGCGAAGGCCTCTGCGTTGAATTCAGCTCAACCCCGTCGAGACGGCCGCCCACCACGTCGTGAGGTTGGGTGATCGTGGCGGCCAGATATTAGAGTCAACGCGATGTCGTGAGGCCTGTTTAGCCAGGAAAGCCTCACTGAGCCTCGTGACTCAGGAAGGGCCGACCAGGTTTGGGCTTCATTCAAGAAGTATCCCTCTGGGGCCTACAGCATAACGACCAGTCTGTGGAAACACAGCAGAGTCCTGTGCATCCCATAACGCTGTGCATTCATTAAATATAGGGACCAAATCCCATATACAGCGACTGTCAAGCAAATGAAAACCTTACTACAAAATAAATGGCACCAAAACAAAAAGTACAAAATACAAAATAGTGTCTACATCATTAGTACCACAATTTAATAATAGGGGTTTTCCCATTTTGTCTGGCAACAAAACTGAAACCTTTTTACAAGGAATCATATGTGCATTAACCACAATACTTGTGGTCAAAATGCAAACAAAAAACACACTGATAATATATGCATTGTCCTTGAAACTGATTGGTCCACACCAGAGGCAGCTTTCTTTTGAGCCTCGTCTCCATTGGTGCTCGACCAGAGGACGCCAAAATTCGTACAGTTCAAAGACACTTGTGGTTAATGCACACATGATTCCTTGTAAAAAGGTTTCAGTTTTGTTGGCAGAAAAAAAGGGGAAAAACCCTATTATTAAACAAAATAGTGATCACAATAAGGATGACGATAACTGTCACACTTTTGGCAAAAAGTTTTGGACCTTGGGCTTTTTCTGTCCTTGGCTCTGAGATTTGGGATGCTCTCTGCCTGCAGAACTGCACCTGGCCACTGAGATTCTTCTAGTTAGAAATAAACTAAAAACTTCCTCATTTTCAAGGACATGTTAGACGAACTCATTGTGTGTGTATTTTTGTATACATTTTACTGTAAGGCGCACCTGAAGCCCTTTACCATGTCTTTTGTGCCTTACAAAACGTCAATACATAAATAGATGAACTGAGGGTCGAATGCAACTTTGAAACTCCCTCTCCGTGGCCAACCGCACGCAGACACCCTGCTGGAGCGTTGTCCAAGCATGACGTGAGCAGGAAGTGGCCCGTGCAGAGACGAGAGCGGCCGAGCGCGCTGTGGCCAGGTCGCAAACACCGTCCTCCGGGACCCGATTAGTGCGCCTAAGATGCTCGCGGTGACGGATAAGTATCGTTAGCGGGCCGCTGTCAAGTGGTCGGCCATGTTTGGTTGCGGCCCGTTTGATTTGTGTGAAATGAAGTTGCGGGCCGTAGATTCCGCGAGCCCGGCGGGTAACCCGAGTGTCCACGGCGGGTAACGCGAGTGTCCACGGCGGGTAACGCGAGTGTCCACGGCGGGTAACGCGAGTGTCCACGGCGGGCCCGGGTGAGATCGGCAGCTCGCAAGGCTCGTGTCAACGTGGACAGGATCAACTCGCGGTCCCCTTTGTGTCTTCCTCAGCATGGCTGCCGGCAGAGAGGAGGGGACATTGACGACGCCCGTGAGTGGACACCAAATGCACCCCCCACCTCTCCTCTCCGTTTCTTATTCATTTTCAATCCACTGCTGGATAGGGCCCTCCCCACGCCGTGCGGGTATGCGTGGGAGTTATTTGAACGTGCTGCTGAGTGGGTGCGGGTCGGTGCAAGAGCCGTGTTTACATGCACCAATGTGACATTAATATTCACCACGCCACTGTTTGCAGGTGTCGCCCGAGCACGACCCAGACAACGAACATTTCTCCTTCCAGAACGACTACCCTCCAAACCCGCAGCAACGCGGCACCGTGCTGGGTGAGCATTGCAAGGACAAATGATCCCCCCTCTAGCCTGAACAGATTGTTGGGGCAAGTGCTGTTAGTGAGCGGCGCCTATGAAGGCTCACACGGCACACAGCATCACGCCCGGCCGACTTATTTTGCTCCCTCGTGGCGATGTTTACACACCGAAACAGGTACTAATTTGAGTCGACCAATAGTTTGATTCCCACTCACGGCCAACGCCGTGAGCCTCAACGTCACGCGAAGCCGCTGTGCCATCACAAAGGTCGCCTGCTTCACAGGCCAATCAGGAGCTACCATTTAATTATTTATTCACCTGGGAAGCCCACTGAGCTATAGCTCTTTTTCAGAAGCGACCTGTCCACAAATAATAGCTCACCAAAGTGACTCATCGCGTGGACAGTTATAGTAGCCAAATACTCTAAATTTAAGTTGATTCTAAACTTGGAAGGAAAAACCGGAGGACCCGGAGAAAAATCCACGCAACTTTAGGAAGGCCATGTAAACTTCAATTATACAGGCGTCAGGTTTCAGAAATGAACCCACGATCTCCTGCATACCAGGCGAAGGAGTTAACATCTCGCCACTGCTGGATATTGCAAGCCGAGTGATGTCGTGGGTGAATGTGTTCAGGGAACAGACCCAATGTTTTCCTCATGTGGGTTGTGAAATTACGGCAAGACTCCTATCATGCCTTGTGCGCAATGTCATGCTGACACCACGTTGCCTGCTCATTGATGGGGCTGGAAGAATTTTAGTACATGCCGTGTAGTGGTCACATGACATACATGCAAGGGATGATGGGAGTCATGCCTTCCTGCCGTTTGTGAGCAGTGGTAGCAGCACACGTTTTTTACGTGCTGTTATTTGTTATTGTTTACAGCCCGCACATAGATTATTCTGTTGTGTTGATGGGTTTTGTTGTCGCTTACGGAAGGGGTTTCCGATCGAGCGTGCGGTTTACTGACCCTCAATGTCCACGCTGGCTGCAGCATTCCTGTCGGGTGAAGAGCGCGACTTGTACAGCGAGCACAACGTCAGATTCTGGATGAACTCGGGAACCGCTCCTCACGACAGCCGGGTAACTCGCACAAGGCATCCGCAATCCGTCCGCTGCCCGCCCGCTCACTCTCACCCGTAAATCACTAACTTGCGTAAAGACCACGCGCGGCAACATCGCCCCCACTGGCAGACTATACCCATCCGCGAGGCATCGCGCCTGCGGGATGCAATTGGGCGATGAGGATGGTGCGAAT
The DNA here is from genome assembly GCA_014621495.2 of Entosphenus tridentatus. Classification (NCBI taxonomy): domain Eukaryota; kingdom Metazoa; phylum Chordata; class Hyperoartia; order Petromyzontiformes; family Petromyzontidae; genus Entosphenus; species Entosphenus tridentatus. The sequence goes on from JAAXLI020001605.1 coordinate 6,710, forward strand.
ACCAAATACGGTGCGATTGGGTGTTTGGAAGTTCGTAACCTGAACTCGCCACGGTGGCGAGATGTTAACTACCTCGCCTGGTATACAGGAGGTCATGGGTTCGAACCTGACCCTGATGCCTGTTGTATATATTTGGAGTTTGCATGTTCTCCCTGTGATCGTCCTCCAGTTTTTCCCTCCACATTTATAAACAAGCGTTTAGAGTATTTGGCTGCTATAAATGTCCACATGATGAGCCACTTCGTTGTGCTGTCATTTGCGGCCAGGTCGCTTCTGAAAAAGAGCTACATAGCTCAGTGGGCCTTACCTGGTAAAATAAAAATCGTTACAGATAGTAAAATAATCTCTGTGTTGTTGTTCGTGTTTCTTGTGCCAGCCTTTCGGGAATATTATGAAACACCTGAAGGAATTGTTTCCTGGCGCCAGCCATAGCACGTCCATCATGAAGTTCCTCGCACACGTGGTCCGCATCGAATGTGAGTGACTCGGCGTTCATCTTTTTCCGGGATTATTCGCCGCAGTCAAAGCCTGGCAGGGCCTCTAGGCGAGTGGGTGGGGGGGTCAGTAGGCAGCGTCGCAGGTTTAAGTATCAGAATCTTTATCAGAATCGGAATGTTTATTTCTCCTGGAGAAATCCGATGAGCTATGAAGCTCTTCTTCACGAATGTCTGGTGGGGGGCGGGTCAGAAAGTTACAACAACAAACAATAAAAAAATAGGACTGCAAAGTATAGGAAAGGTAAGTACATTACTAAGATAAATACGTAAAATAGATAAAGTATATAAGTTCAAATTGCAAAAGGACATCAGTAAGAACAGTCCCAGACCACACTAAGACAACACCACACAGTGCCTCTGTAGTGATGCACTCAGAGACACGAGGAGTAGGAGGCACTCTATTTATCACAGCCTTCACAGGGTACAAGAGGGAACTACACTTTCAGTCAGGACAGCCAACAGACTGCCTGACTGACAACGCCGAGAAGGTGAAGACGGTGACGAAGACTCCAGCAGCCCGATGGGATTCCACTCCACGCAGCAGCCCCGAACGTTCGCTCGGGGTCCCCTTTTATCCTCCCGGCGTGGCCTCGCTACTCCCTCGGCCACGCCCCCCTTCCAGAACCTACTCGTGGGTTCCCCGCTTACCTCACATGCCCCCTCTATCACCTTTGCCCTACATCTCCCTCTGCTTATCACGTGATCTGCTGACAGACAGGGCTGCTACAACCGCAGATCCCCTTTTCTGCCAGCAACCAGCGCTATGTTCCATAGTGACCCATTCCACGTCACTTACACCTAAATAAAATTGCACTTACAAATGTAGCTGTCAATACACGGGTAAGGATCAAAGTTACCCAGAAGGGCAAACAAAGGCATCCCGTTATCTGCACTCATCAGCGCTTGTTTGTCGATAAACGATAATTATTTTTTCTTCCCCTCTGTTTGGTTTTTCGCCGGTCCGCTGTGGGATCCGGTTAGGCCCAAATGTTTGAACCAGCTGACCAGAGCCCTGCTCCGGGTTTAACACAAAGCACTCAGTAGGGAAGTGTCGAATGTCACTGAATGTTTGAGAATAAACCAAAATAATACATTTGTCATCGTAGCCAAAGCCGTCGATGCCTTCACACCTTGCCCAGAAGAAAGCGCCAAGAGGGCTAGGGGAAGCTTCCTTCCGTTAATACAAAATCTCTCACCCTTTCCCAAGCGATAGGCTGCGTTTGCACGGGGGAACGGAATGGAGTGTGGCGTGTGGACCCTAGAGGCTGCTAAGTACGGGCCACGTTTTACGTGGGCTGTGTTATCCACGGTCAACGCTCGATTATGAGAGGCGATTGTGGGGATAGGTGGCCCGGATAGAACAAACAACACAGATAATGCCAAACGCGGGAGATAATCTACGAGCGCGTACCTACGGTAGAGAGTGTCGAGTTCAACACTCCTCGGATAACGGGGGCAGGGGGGTGAAGATAAGACGGAGAAGGCGTCGTCCGTTTCCCTCGCTTGTCACAGTAGTCGACAAGTGGGGAGCAGGTAATAATGACTCAAACCAGCATGCTCCGTCGAGGTTTCTTTTTTTCCGTAAGCACAGTTAACTTGCCACCTGGATACAAAGGTAGAGGCGCAGCCCCGCTATACAGAGCGCCTCTACGGGTTATTGAGGCCTGCTCTTCGACGCTACTGGCCAGACATCTTCAAACCATTCAGACTCTGTCTCCTTGACAGACCTGGTCTCCACCTGAGGACGGCTGCTTGCGTTGTGGCCGAAACGTTGTGAGAATTCTTTTATCATGTTTTATTTTTATTATTTTATTATTTCCATTCTACGTGACTATACTGAAAGAACCAAGAACATGAATCCCTGCAGTCACGAAAGCTTTACATCGAAATCTTCAAACTGGTTGTCGTACTCGCAGACCGCTAACTGCCACACCGCGGCATAATTCCGGCTTGCGCTCTGCATAACGCGTTTGTCATCACGCCCTTCGCCGTGCCTCGCTGTCGGTGGCCCGCAGACCACACGGAGAGCATCGTTCGTCTGTCGAGCTTCTGCGACCTGGTGCGCTGGTTCGGGCCCTTCAGGGAAATCGTCTACAATCAGAAGAAGACCTGCGTGTGCCTGTGCAACGTGAGTTCCGCGCGTGCACCCATGTGCGACTGAACGGACGGCTCGGTGGGAATTGCGAAATTAGCAACGGAAACATTCGTCAAGCAAGCGTGTTTATCTTAGTCAACGATGACCGTGAGTGGATGACAGTTGTCGAGCGTGACGATGACTCCCGCTGCCCACTAATACCACCACCACGACCATCATCATCATCATCACTATCACCATAATAATCACTGCCATCATCACCACCATCATCTACTCACCAGAGACCAGAGTGCGACTGTGACGAGGTGAAACTAACGAGTCTGAATGAAGACGGAGACTGAGGTAACTTAGTAACGTCATCGGAGACTGAGGTGCCCTGAGGAAGACCGATGATGGTAACTGGCTGTGGATGCATTGACAAAGATTTACCTGGTTCACTGGCTGGGAAGGAAATTGTGCGCCCCTCTCACCAACATTTAATCTCTCAACGTCGAGGCGAGGCTCAACCTCCCCACACTGTAACACGACTAAACCTCCCCACACAGAGATAAGAACCTCCCACACTGAGACACGACTAAACCTCCCCACACAGAGACTGAGATTGTGACTAACACAAAATCCTCGCCGATGAACAAAGTGATTCTGTGTTGTCCTCTGGGTGGTGTCTTCCCGCACCAGCTGGAGTTGCTCATGACGGAGTCACAGGTGCTCGTGTCGAAGCAGAAAATGAGGTATGGGCAGAGGAAGGAGCACACAGATCGGAGGTCAGAGGTTAGCGATGCAGAAGCACTGGAGTTGGGCGGCTGAGGGCAAGTGACATGGCCGAGCGGCACCACGTTTTTCACCGTAGTTCATGCCCAGCGGCCGTCCTGGTTAATACCGTTCACCATAAATACTACGCGCCGTGCACTTCACAGCGCACGTTAAAGATTCCGCGACATTTTACGAAAACACAGGAGGCCGTGTGTGCCGGCGTCGTTGTCCACATTTGCCAAATTAGACAAATGACCTCGACGATTAAGTGGGAAAAGCCACGCGGCAACATCGCCCTCTACCGTGAAACGAACGCAGAACAAATACCGAAGCACGGCGCTCCGTGTTGGCCTCGCGCTGTGCGAGCGGCGCAACTACGATGTGCTCATGGTCTGATTTAATTTTCAGTGCCATTAGGCGACACTGATTTCTTTAATCAATTTGAGGGTCGCACGATGGATAGTCTATGAAGCACAGGTCGCATGTCTGACCACCACGTATCCGCCTCGAGCAATGAACCACCCCAACCCAGTGCAGTACTTGTACACGCTGGAACTGGCATCGTCCGTAGATGTTCACATATTTGACCTCTTCACAAATCCGACTGTACCCGCGTCCCCAGCGATTAGGATATCGAATACGCGACGTCGTATTGTACCCCGTGCCATGGGATGTTGCCATCGTGATCACACTGGACTTGCAGTGTAGGGATCGCCGGTTAGATTTGATCTCCCGGCGTGCCAGTTAAAACAATGGTCACGTTTCTTAGGTCCCACCACCTCTGTCCACCCAGCGGTACAAATTACTTCACCGCAGTCGGTCGATTGTAAGGCGGCATGCGGTGGGGTAAAGTGTGGGTGCTCCCATACCTTGCAAGATTTCTGTCCAGCGTGGAAAAGTATTCCAAAATTCCCCGGTGGCGAGATGTTATCCGCCTCGCCTGGTATACAGGAGGTTGTGGGTTCAATCCCGACCCTGACAACTCTATATTTGGAGGTTGCATGGATTTTTCTCTGGATCCAGTTTTTCCCTCCACATTTAGAAACATGCGTTTAGAGTATTTGGCTACTATCAATTTGCACATGATAAGCCACTTCGTTGAGCTATCAATTGTGCCAAGGCTGCTTATGAAAAATAACTTTTTAGCTCCGTGGGCCTTAACTGGTAATACAAATTTAAATATAGTTTAGTTTATTCCAAAATTCCCTCTCGAGGGGCTCTCTAGTGCTCCCTCTGGAGTGGACGGTGGATGTCCCTCTGCCACACCTTCCGCCAGCGGTGGCACGAGTGAGCAATTGCAGGGGCTGCGCCTTTACCTTTGCGCCTTTGCCACGCCGCCCCCTTTCCCCTTAGCTGGTTCGCGGGTCACATGAGCAGCGCGGCGGCGGAGGAGAAGCTGCGGGGGCAACCCAGCGGCACCTACCTGGTGCGCTTCTCCGAGTCGGAGCGCGAAACGGGCAGCTTCGCGCTGTCCATCAATGTCGCTGACGGTGGTGGCACGGAGCACGTGACCATCCAGGTGAGCCCACTCCACTGCCTCACCTCCACCTCCTCTTCCGCCACGGCGACCGGGGTCCCTCCTGCCGCGGACCGTTTTCCCCCACTGGTTCGTTGCAGAGGCTCGCGGTTCGATCCCCGCGGCCGCCCTGGTTAATGCTGCCCCGGGCTATTAACCATTAATGCTGCACATTGTCTGCTTCGCGGCGGACGTTAAAGATACCACGATGTTACGTATGTATGTTGAACTGCTTCCGCGCTGTACACAGCCAACTGTGCCAATTCGAGGTGCAATCCCGAGTGAGAGGAAGCCACGTGTACTGATGTCGTGGTCCAAATTAGCCAAATTATAATAATTGTCTGCAAAATAATGATGATAATAGAGCCCCCCGATTTGTAGGCCGGTGCTGCCTGCAATTTGTGGCACACGGGGACAGCTGCTATTAGGGGTCCCCTTGGCGAGACCGCAGGAGGGCATTGGAATTCTTGCGATGAGAGGTGATGTGAGGTGCTCGTGAATTGCCGAGGCATCTTAGCGTCCTCACAAATGCAGTTCCTTATCTTTAACGTAAACATCGGCGTGGGAGTGGTGGTGCAGTGGTTAGCGCAACTTTACGATGAGCCCAACTGGCTGGGTTCGATTCCCGGCAGCGACTAACATCGGTGGCCAGAGGTGACATCCGTGCCAGTCCTAGACCCCAACCCCTGCTTCACCAACCTACACTGACCATTGTGGTGAAGTATGGTTAATATAAGCGTGGGGAAGCAGTGCAGTGACACGAGTAAATTAAGGCATCGGTGGCATGCCTACGTGTTAAACGGTACCGTGCCTACGTGTTAAACAGTATTGTGTACATCTCTGCCATTGTTTCTGCCATCATCAACATTAACTCTGATGTGGGCGTCACGATCGCAGGCAACTCAACCTCCGTTGGTTCGTGTACCGTGGGCTCGTGCGCTCTGTAATCATTTCCACCGTTGTCTTCCCTGCGAGCCATTCCGCTGGTCACTTCCTCTCAAGCTCTCTCCATCCTGTTTCATTCTTGAACGTTCTTCTTCGGTTCACTGAGTGCCCCCCTTGCTTCCTTGAAGTCGTCAAGCAGCATTTTCCTGTCTCTGCCTCTTGGGTATTTTGCCAACATTCTTATCTTTCATAACTCAACGACTGTCAGGCTTCACGTCTGTTAGGAATCTGCCCAATCCACACGTTTAGCTTGCCTCGTGTGGGTGATCAGCAGGAACTGATTTACTTTTGCCATGTGTATTTATATACTTGATTTTTTTTTACATTTCCTACACTTTGCACTCCAATCGTTGTTTGTAATGTTTGTTGTTGTAACTGTCTGACCCGTGAAAAAGAGCTTCACAGCTCATCGGATTTCTCCAGGATTTTGAATCTGATCATCAACTTGTAGTAGATGCTCACCGACAATATTGTGATTCATCACTGATTATTTGGTTATAGATTTCATTCGGACTTCATGGATCTTGCCCTATCCTCAAGCCGTCCTCCGCCGTGTCTAAATGCTACATTCGTTTGCGTGATAATTATTTTCACTGCCATTAACAATAATAACTGCCGTGTCGGTGACCGTTTGTACACCACTTGGCCATCTGATTTGTTTGGCTGTGCAGAAGGGTGGAAGGTTTCACGACAGATACACACCATCATCAGCCTCATGAAACACAGCATCATCAACATCAACAGCCGCCGTTCGCCACTAAGTGGCGGTGCTGTCAACACTGCGCTTGTGCCAGGCTATGTGCACTTTGAGACCACTTGAAGTGTTGAAGGCTCGCTGACAAGTGGTCACGGGACAGACGCAGCTGCCATGGGTTGACTGGCTGAGATGACTAGCAGATCCACCAGCAGTGTCCCCCACCATGTCAACTTGCTGTGTTTTAGCCACCCAGTGTTCTGCACGTTGTTGTGAGCATCGCTCCTCTGCCCTCCGTTGTTGTTGGAGAGCAACTGCCTCCATCTGCCCAGTAGCATCCTTCACAAGCCTCCTACATAGAGGTTGATCTTGACACCGCTGGTACCCATCATTGCCAAGTCCACTCAGCTCCACATCCTTCTGTACCAGATCAGTCCATCTTTTCTTGAGCCCCCTCTATCTGGCTAAACAGAAGCTGCTTGGGCATGCGCTGGCTGGGCATGTAGACCGCGTGACCCAGCCAACGCCTTACCTGCCAGAGGAGCTCACCGATGATGGCACTGTGTCCAGACCTGTCAAAGATCTGTGAGCTCCTCACAAATTCCAGTCTGCAGGTTAAACCCAGGATGCATCGTAGGCAGGCCAGCCTGAATGTTTCAAACCGACGCAGCGTCATCACCGGCATCGCGCGTCATCACCGGCATCCTTCCATCCTTCCTTCCACAATGTCAATCCGTCAAGCGGTCACCTGTTGAGAATGCGTCCGATCGTTTGCCCTTCCCTGGATTGTTTTGTCGAGACTTCTCTCCTCGGGAAACGCCTCTCTAGAACCTCGCCGCGTTACTCGTTCGTCTCCCCTCCCTCCCCTCCCCGCGCACGCCGTCTCGCTCGCTCGCTCGCTCGCAGGGCGACCCCAAGATGGTGAACTCTGAGGTGGCGGCGAAGAGAGACGACCCCAACCTGTGGCTGCAGTACTGCGCGGACAGCGACGGGCGCACGTACCCCAGCCTGCCCGTGCTGATGAACAAGCGGCTCATGGAAGACTCCTTCCACGATGACCACGAGGACTCCGCCTGCGAGACAGCGTGCCCCGACCTGCCGCTCAACGCCATATTCAAGCCATATCGGAACAATTCCTGAGTGTCCGACGATCAGAGGTTGGGGGAGTTTATATCACGCGCGGGCACCTTCGTGTTTTTTAGAGAGTTTTCCACGTATCACTTGTAAACGTCCATCATCAAGTGAGGCTATCCTGGTCTCCTGAGTTCTCGCCTAATCAAGCAAAGCAAACCTGACTTGATTCTGCCACGCTCACCCTTACCCGAGGTGATCCTCACCGGCAATGTCTGCCTCACCCCACGCTACCGCTCCATGACTTGCACTCGTTGATCTCTGACTGTGCCCTCACCAGCTTCACTGGATTCTCACCCAGTCTCACCTTTTCTGGCGTTACCTGCATTCTTTTCCTGGCATCCCTCAACTCACGAACAGCTGCACTTACGAACCAGCTTCCATGAGATATTTAATTTTTTAACATCGCCTTGCGAACGCAAATTTACACTTACGAACTGAACCGCGGAACTATTTTGTTTTCAGCGGAGCAATCTTCTTCGAGATTTAATGAGTCACAATCTCCCGCTGCGTGTGTGTGCGGGCATGTGAGTGTGCGTGCGCGCGTTTGTGCGGGCCCGCATGTGTGTGCGCGCGCGTATTGTGTGTATGTGCGTGTGAGTGCGTGCGCGCGTGTGCGAGTGTGCATGCGCGCGTATGTACGTGCGTGTATGTATGTATCCACATGTGAGTGTGCATGCGCATGTGTGTGCGTGCGTGACCCGTCTGTGCACAAACGCCACCCTCAGCATTTCGCTTAGGGGATCATCTCTGCAAAATGCTGAGGGAGGGTGGAATTTATGCACAGACTGCCTTACTTGACATCATAACAACAGTCTGGACCACTGGACGGGTTCCGCAGGATTGGAAGGATGCCCTGGTGGTCCCCCTCTTTAAGGAGGCGGGACCGCACAGACTGTAACAACTACAGGGGCATCTCACTCCTCAGTGTGCCGGGAAAGGTCCTGCCAAGGATTATTCAACATCGCCTTGCCAGGCACACTGAGGAGAGGCTTGCGGAGCCCCAATGTGGTTTCAGGAAAGGGCGGTCCTGCACAGATGCCATATTCTCTGTCCGTTTGCTACAGCAGAGGTATAGGGAATTCCAAAAAGACCTACATCTCTGCTTTATTGACCTGGTCAAGGCCTATGATACCATCAGAAGGCCTATGATACCATGAGTAGGCCTGGGCTCTGGGTTGTTCTTTGTGCTTTCGGAGTCCCTGACCCTCTGCTCACGATCATTAAGGACCTTCATGATGGTGAGCGGGCCCGGGTAAAACTACGTGGCCGGGAGTTGGAGCCATTCCCTGTTCACCTTGGGGTGCGACAGGGATGTCCTCTGGTTCCAACATTTAACATACTTTTCGACCACGTAGTTCGTGAAGTCTTTGATGGCTGTACCAGAGGAATTTTCATCTGGTACAGATACAATGGGAGGCTGATCGATGCCCGGGTGCAGTCAAGGGATGGCTTCCTATTGGTCAACCACGTTATGTCTGCCGATGCTCTGGTAATTGCCGCTCAGAGGAGAAGTTGGAGGCGCTGCTGCTGAAACTGGAGTGTGCCACTAAGAGGTGGGGCCTTATCATCAGCCCCACCAAAACTAAGCACCTGCCTGGTTATTTTGTACCATTGGGCACTCCACCCCCACAACTCCCAATCGGTGATGGGGCAGTTGTGGAGAGAGTCGAGAGTTTCCCATACCTGGGCAGTGTGCTCATGACCGGCTCCGGTTTGACAGCAGAGGTCTCACTCAGAATCATTCGGGCGGCATTATCTTTTCATCGGTTGCGTAACGCAATGTGGAAGCTACCTGGTCTGTCGCTCCGCACGAAGCTTCAAGTCTTCTCGGCCACGGTCATTCCCTCCCTTCTCTACGCTTGCGAAACGTGGACCCCCCTGATGGAGCATCTTCGCCAATTGGAAACATTTAGGCTGGCCTGCCTACGATCCATCATGGGTTTAACCAGGCTGGATTGTGTGAGGAGCTCACAAATCTTTGAAAGATCTGGTCAAAGTACCATCAGTGAGCTCTTCCGGCAGGCAAGGCTGCCATTGGTTGGGTCATGTAGCCCGCATGCCCAGCCACCGCATGCCTAAACAGCTTTTGTTTGGCCGGATAGAGGGGGCTAAACGAGCGCGGCACGGACTAGAGAAGAGATGGAGTGATGTGGTTCAGGAGGATGTGGAGCTGAGTGGACTTGCCGATGACTGGTACCAGTGGTATCAAGATCAGCCTCTGTGGAGGAGGCTCATGAAAGACGCTGCTGGGCAGTTGGAGGCAGTCGCCCTCCAACAACAACGGTGGGCGGAGGAGCGACGCTCACAACAATGAGCGGAGTGCCGGGTGGCTAAAGCACAGCAAGTTGGCACAGTAGAGGGCACAGGTGGTGCATCAGCCGGTCATCTCAGTCAGTTGACCAGTGGCACCTGGGTCTGCCCCGTGACCTGCCAGCGGGCGTTCGACACTTCACGTGGCCTCAAGGTGCACATAGCCTGGCACAAGAGTCATGTTGATATCACCGCCACTTTGAATGAATGGGTCCTGGGCCTCCTGTAGGTTGACTCAGCCTCAAATGAGTACCTGGTGTGGTGTGTATACATCCTCACTGGGGAGTCAAAGGCGTCCGGGCGTGGTACCGGCCGCCCACCCCCTCGTGTGCCATGCCAGCCTTCATAGACGCTCGCTAACAGCATTTGCCTGTCAAGGCAATCGCACTGTTGTGAATGTGTGTGCGCGCATGCCCTGAGTGTGTGTGTGTAATTGTGGAGACTCATTGTGCCCCTTCTGACAAACAAGCCATCGTTAGGACTCAAGGTAAATGAGAATAAAACAGATTTTTTTTTCCTTATTTATGTTACTTTATTTTGTGTTTTATTTACTATACAGTATTACAGTATGAAATGCAAATTTAGACAATTTCTTAACGAGTTTATCAATGCTTCCTTTTTTTATTTTGATAACACTGACCGTATGTGCATTTAAATACGGTACGTTAGTCTGTTCCGACTTATGAACCGTTCTCCTAAGTCGAGGACTGTCCGTACATAAATTCAAGTCGGCTATTTTATTTTACACGCTTTTATTTAACTCGCTCTGTCTGTTGTCGTTGTTGTCGTATCCTCAAATCTTGTAACTCAATTTTAACCCACTTCCCAATGTGGTATCGACTGCAAACTTCGTATACTTATGTCTTACTGATGACAATGCTATATTCTATCATAAAAAAAATGTAACAATCTTTTTACACGCTTTCTATTAACACACTCTGTCTGCTGTTGTTGTCGTATCCTCAAATCTTGTAACTCGATTTTAACCCACTTCCTAATATGGTATGGACTGCAAACTTGGTATACTTATGTCATACTGATGACAATACTATATTCTATCATTAAAAAGAAAAATATTTTTTTTAAACCATCTTTTTTATATGTTATGCTTCGCCTTGGGTCTAATTGTCCACGCTCAACTGACGTTGGCTGTAAATCACCACGGCCCCTTACGTTATGGCAAGCTTCGGGGCCACTTCCTAGAGTCGTGGAGTTCTGCCATTACTCGTACGGTACATTTCATTAAAGCGTGTTTAAAAAAAAGTATTTTTTAATATTACTTATTTGAGATAATGATTTGGTGATATTGCGTTGGCAGTGGTGCATAAGCACAATTAGCCAAAACTTCAACACGTTCTCTGTAATAGAGGTTTTTGGTTTCGATCGCGTAAATATGAATGTGTCGTGAAACCCGTCGCCACCCGACACAGCAAGTTAGTAAGGTTTGTCACGTAAGCAAAACGTGCCAATTCGTTACTGGTTCAGCACACCGCTTGTGTGTTGGAGAGTAATAATATTGGTTGCGAAAGCCTAGGTGTGAAACTTTAACACGTTCATCAGTAACAGCATTGTGTGGTCTTAACAATACAACCGGTGACGTTTTGGGCAATGGCCCTTTTTCAGGGCACAGATAGATTGAGTGACATCTTCCAGCATATTTGTTTAAGGTCACGGTGTTATTGACGAAGGTCTGGAGTTTTAGTTTTATATAATTTTCAGTGAGCTTTCTACGAGGAATTCGCGGTCCAGTTAGCTGGCTCTTGAATGAGCATATTCATGTGCATTGTGTTCCATGTTCATGCATTACTGTGATAACACATTCCTGCGGAGGGAGCTGGTAGGAACGTTGGGTTGCTCGGTCAATGGCCAGGGTCAACGGCGGCGTGGTGTATTCCGCAAATATGCCCGACCCGTGAGGGCGGGTACAAGCCGGCGTGAGTAGGTTAAACGTTGAGTTTTATAAGGGCACCACGGGGTGACCAGCCCCTCTACACCCAGCCCCACCCCACCCAGCCCCACCCCTCCCACCCCCCACCCAGCCCCACCCTCCTCACCCAGCCCCTCCCCACCCTCCCTCCCCACCCAGCCCCTCCCTGCACGACGGACGGACACAATAATCCCGTGGGCTGGTGTAACCAGGAGGTTCCTACCAGTATAATGTACATGCTTGTTGTTGCACTTGTGTGGGTCAGTTTGACCTTGTGGTAGCGTAACACTGTGAGCAAAGTTTTGTATAAACGCACCCCATTTTAAAAGAGGCGTCAATAAATGCCGTCACGCGATTTTGGACGATTTTTCCCCCCCCCCCCCCCAAAATAAAACATGCTTCAAATCGCTTTAAACGATTGTCATTGTCGTGTGTATGTAATGTGCCGCTGCACTCTGATGTTGTAGGAGAAAACATTTATAAAAAAGTCTATTTAATTAAGTTGAACGTGTTGTCTATATTTATTTAAAGTTGCGCATTTTGGCGAACTTTGTGCAGCGGCAGCAGCAGCCACAGGAGCTGTCGATGTATTCTTAGACTGCACACTAGAGGCCGACCGAAACTGAGTTTCTGATTTCGGCCAAAACCGAAACCAGACCGAAAGTTAAATATTGACTTTCAGCCGAAACCGAAAGTTTAACTACACTTAACTACACCTTCGACCAAAACAGAAAGGTATATTGTGATGCCGCCGCCGCGAAGCCGCTCGGCGGGCGCCCCATCTACGACCTCGCCACCACCAAGCGACGGAGCCGACCCCGCTTCCCCCTCACCGCCCCCCACATAAACACACCCCCACACGTTCCCCCCCATAGAGCTCCGAGGGGAGGTCACCTGGCCTGGAGGTTTTCACCCGAAAAGCCCTCATAGGGATAATCTTCACGGTTTCCTGCGGCCGGGGAATTGGGCGACCTCCCCCGATGCTAATTCGCACCGCGGCGCTGTGACCTGGGTTGAGATTGCATGGTCACGGCGGGGGCTGTCCAGCCACCACGGTTGAAACGCACCCCCCACACACACGGGTCCGCAGCCACGAACGAAGGGGAAGCCAAGGGGAGCGGCTGATTGGCGTGGCGGGTGAGCGCGGGGACTGCCGCCGCGCAGCAGCCCACGACGAACCTTTGTTACGGAAACCGCGGCTGATTGGCATAACAAAGGCGTCCGTGGGCCGCCGCCGGCGCCGCGGCCAGCGAGCGCCCATTGTTAGGGAAACCGGGAATGCGGCTGAACCGGTACGGCGACCTGATTGGCCGAGAGGACCCTCGGGTCGGAGGTCTTTGATGTAGGTTAACGATAAAAGGGGAGCGTAGACAGGTAGAGGGTCTCTTGCTCCTGAAATCAGCGCCCGGGACGGTTCCCAGTTCGGCCACTCGAACGTCCATGCGACGCGTCGAAGTGTGCGGGGAGGACGAGACCACCGGAGCGCCGTACGCATCTAAACTGTAAGAGGAGAGAGAGTGTTGGGATTGAGTCTAAGGAAACCCACACCGCTTAGAGTCAATCAAACCAATAAATCGGGTACAGACCCTCGGGCGATAGTGTAGGCCTGCCTTGTCGATCCTTACTGACTTAACAGTGAATCGCAGTCGGCCGGTAATAAATCATTAATAATCCATCGCAGCTTCGTGTGATTTGGACGAGCGGGTGAAAGCGCGTGGTGCGGTGTGGGTGTGTGTGCGCTCGTAGCGGGGGTGGTCAGTGTGTCCACGGGTGCACGCTCCGTCTTGTGTTGTGTGAGGGCTCACACCCACCGTAAACACCTGTTCCACGGCCCCTTTAAACGAGCGTTATCACCCGCTCGCGGCGGCCGCGCGTGTGCGAGCAACGTCATTCGCCCTCCGACCCCTGACCCCCCGTTCAGAGCGTGTGATTGCTGCACGGGGCTGCGTGAGGGGAGGCGCCGCGTTTGATTGGCGGAGAGGCAATTCAGTATTTACAGGCGTACGGGAGCCGGCGACGAGCCATGCCTCTCTCGCGAACTCGCGGAGGTGCAACTCAGGGAGGGGAGCCGTCGGGCGACAGCCCTTACCCCGCGAGCGATGAGCCCAGCGGTGGCAGCAGCTGTTCGCACACCAGCGAGGGGTCGGGAAACGGCGGGACCCCTGCAGTCGGCGCCCAGCAGGGAGAGACCTCGGGGGCCAGCGGGCACAACAATATAACCGAAGTTACCGAACACAAGATTTATGAAATATGTCATGATGCAATGCTACTTTAATTAAAAATAAATCTAGAACTAATCATTGAGAGCCTGCAGTAAGAGTCGTTAAATATTAAATATTTAGGTGTTACTTACTTAGAAATTATATCCAAACAAACGAATGTTGTAGTTAAGAAACAGCAGTTTTTCCACGTTCTAGCCCAGCAGGTTGCTGCTGCATCAGAATCGACTTTAGTGAAGTCGTCCCACACCACGTGTTTCGACATTCTTCACGGTGATTAACTGCTCCGTTTATCAACTTTAATTTTAGACTTCACTCAGATTCGTAATTTCGTTATCACTAATTCGCTACGGAACTATTAACTAACCGAACATCAATATTGTCAGACTTCGAATCTCGGTATCAACACGCGTGTAGTCTGAAGCGAACGCAACACATCAAGCCAAGGCGGGCAGGCGGCTGGGAACGGACAACAGAGGCACTTCGTTGCCGTCCCGCCAAAGAGACTCCACCCACGGATGCAGATGCAGGCTGCCGTCTGTTGACATTAGCAGACCATGGTTGCGGCTGTAACCTCGCTCCCAAGCTGCTGCTGCTGCTGACGTGTGTGTTTGCAGCCTATCGCGTAGGATTGCCTAGCGCCGACTCACCGGCCGATAGGCAGAGAGATAGACGTAGCACTAGCGTTATACTGGTAGGAACCGCCTGGTTCCACCAGCCCACAGGGGATTATTGTGTCCGTCTGTCGTGCATCCAAAAATGGGAGGGGTGGGGCTGGGTGGAGAGGGGAGGGTGGGGAGCGGTTGGGTGGGGAGGGTGGGGCTGGGAGGGGAGGGTGGGGCTAGGTGGGGGTGGGGAGCGGTGGGGCTGGGTGGGGAGGGGCTGGGTGGGGAGGGGCTGGGTGGGGGGTAGGAGGGGTGGGGCTGGGTGGGGAGGGCCTGGTCACCCCGTGGTGCCCTTATAAAACTCAACGTTTAACCTACTCACGCCGGCTTGTGCCCGCCCTCACAGTCGGGCATATTTGCGGAATACACCAGGCCGCCGTTGACCCTGGCCATTGACCGAGCAACCCAACGTCCCTACCAGCTCCCTCCGCAGGAATGTGTTATTCTAAAAATAGATCTTCGGTTGACGACCGAAAGTCAATATCAGTTTCGGCCGAAACCTAAGCCAGACCGAAAGTAAAAAATTTACTTTCGGTCGAAACCGAAAGTATGCCGAAAGTAGCCATTTGCCAACATTCGGCGCCGAAACCAGAACCGAATTTCGGTCGGCCTCTAGTCCACACACACTGTCTCGGCCTCGCTGTGCGCTACGTTGCACCTCACATTCAATACACTTTCAGAGCCAGGGTGAACATCCGCGGCGACGGCTGGCCCGGGGTGGCCCCCACCTCAGGAGGTCCCTCGCGCGCGATCTTCGCGAGACTCGCTGCCCGGATCATTCCACTCGCTGCCATGCCTCCTGGCCGGGCCGCGGCCCGAAGGTATCGCCCCCGGCCTGATCTCGCTCTCTCTCTCGGTGCCCTCTCCTACCAGCGAGGACGGCCCTGAGCGGGTACAGCCGGGCCAGCTTGGTGGCCGGGGGTCGACTCCCGGCGGCTCGCCCCGTGGGGTAGCCCCACCGCTCGGACTCTCATCCACCTGGTTCTCGGCCCCAGACGGCTCGGCTGACTCCACGTCCGAGTCTCGGAGCGAAGCGTGGGGGGGGGGGGGCTGGTGGAGCAGCTCTGAGCCGCACTCGCCCCGAGCGCAGCCCCCCTGAAGGTTGATCCCCCTCCAAGTGCACCGGCGTACGCCACACGCTCGTGATCCTGCACCTCAGCTGGGCAACCACTCAACACCTCCCGACCTCACTCCGGGGTTAATACCCCACACCCCCCGATTTGTTGAGTCTGAGATGCCCGTGCGTGCCTCTATGCGTGTATCTATAGGTGGCCTAGTACGTGGGTGGGTACGTATCTTTGTGTATCTCCCCACAAGGGGTTGCGTGAACATAACCCGAGGTTGGCCCCATGCGCTCACGGCTAATCTACACTGCTCTGGCGGCGCGGGGCGTAGGTATATGGGGCCGGGCCTGATCCCACCCGATAGAGGGGGAACCGCTTTATGCACGATATAAATTACTCAGCGGTGGCCCCTCACTACATGAGCGTGGCCTAAAGTTGGCTCCTCGCCCCACGTAGACGGCGTTCCCACGGCTCGGAGAGACGGCTCCTCTGGGTGGACACCCTGTACACGCCTCGCTGGCGGCAGGGAGGGTTTTATAAAACTGAGGGCCTCCTGGTTGGGCCGAGCCGTCTCGTAGATTTGGCTACCTGCCTAACCACAACAGTCCCTTGCGCAACCGCACCGCAGCACCAACAATATTAAAACCAAGACGACACGAACTGTCACGTTTAATCTCACCCCGGGTTTGGCTGGGCTTGGACGGACTTTCTGGGGTGTCTCAACCCGGTGTGCACGGCGCGGTGACACTGGAACCCAGTAGCGGGAACTCGACGTCTTCACGTTCATCCACACGCGACCCCTCTCCAGTTCGCTCAGACGCCAGAGTGGCCTCCCCCCTGCGGGCCCGGCCATTTCCTTACTTCTGCTGGGGGCCACCACGTGTTTGATGAACATTGAACCTCGTACATTAGGAACAACAACAACAGCATAGTCGAGCCTCCAACTTGGAGTGACTTGGCTTAAAAACCTCGACCTGAGGGCCATGGCCACTCCCAGAGTAGTGGCCAAGGAAGTCGAGCAGCTAGGGGCTGGCGGCCCACCAGGAGGAGGTGGAGGAGGAGGTGGAGGTGTTCGTCATGCACGTCGCTGGAGACGCACGGCGCGCGATTCGGCTTCGTGCGCTTCACGGGGTGTTCTCCACGCACGGGGAGGTGGGGCCCCCGATGGTGGAACTCGGCTCCCTGGCCGAGCTGAACGGAGCGTCGCTCTTCGTCAACGAGTGCCACGTCGCGGGCGCTGTCGGTAACGCCGAGGGGCAGTGCCCGGGTCCGCGTGCAGCTCCCCGCGGCCCCACTCCGCCGCCCACCTCCAGCGCCGCGTGCCGGCCTCCGTGTCCGTGCAGGGCGCACGGATCGGGCTCCTCCTCGACTCGCTCTCGAGAGAGTCCGGTGGGGGTGGGGCTGGAGTCCCCGACGCTGAGTGACGACGGTGATTCGGGGCAGAGCTTCTTGGTGACAGCTGCCGGGTGCCGCTCCGCGTGGTTCTGTGAACTTGCTGATCTCGTGCAGGGCAGCAGCCGCGTGTGCCTTGTCAAGAGGCCACTGGTGTCAGTGGTGGTCGTGAGTGGAGGCCAGTGCATTGACCAGCGTGGTGAAGTATGGCTAATCAGCCAGCAGTGGATTCATCATGGCTGCTGCTGCTGATGTATTAGTGAAGGCTTGGGGAGGCCTTAATCCAGGAGTGGATAGACCCTGGCTGATGATGCTGATGGTGGTGAATTAGAGGAGGGGGTGAAGGCCAAGTGAGGCCTTCATCCAGCAGTAGATTGACTAAAGGCTCGTGTTTAGAATAAATGCATACGCAGAATTGTATTTATAAAGTGTTGGAGAGCGAAGGAATGAACCCCTAATTTTGTCTACACTTACAGAAGCAAGTGTCATATTCAATCGGACGTAAGAATACCTTTGCTTTGTATACACCCACTGAATAAAGTTTAACACAAAATCGGATACTCAGAATCAAGCTTAAAATGAAAACAGACACCAGAATACAATGGTCTTCATTTTAATATATAATAAACATCATACTTTTCGGGATAATCACTGTTGATTCACTGCCAGATTAGCATGTTAATGTGAGAGATTAGCATGTTAATGTGAGAGATTAGCGTGTTAATGTGAGAGATTAGCATGTTAACGTGAGAGATTAGCATGTTAATGTGAGAGATTAGCGTGTTAATGTGAGAGATTAGCATGTTAATGTGAGAGATTAGCATGTTAATGTGAGAGATTAGCATGTTAATGTGAGAGATTAGCATGTTA
>JAAXLI020001606.1:3012-13922 GCA_014621495.2 Entosphenus tridentatus
ATGATGCTGCTGCTGATGTTGATGATGGTGCTGATAATGATGTTGATGCTGCGGATGATGCTGCTGCTGCTACTGATGATGCTGCTGATGATTATGTTGATGCTGTTGATGGTTCTGATGATGATGCTGATTATGTTGATGCTGATGCTGATGATGATAATGCTGCTGCTTCTGCTGCTGAGGATGATGCTGATGATGATGATGTTGATGCTGCTGATGGTTATTGCTCTGCTGCTTTTAGTGGTGGTGGTGGCTGTGGTGTTAGTAGTTGTGCTGCTCTGGTAGTGATGGTGCTGTTGCTACTGCTCCTACTGCTGGTGCTGATAGTGCTTATGGCACAGCAGTTGGCGTTGGTGTCCATGCTGCTGTCAGTGAGGGTGGTGTTATTGCTGCTAATTCTGCCTTATACTGCACCTAGCCTGACACGAGCGCCGTAGTGACGTCACTACAACTTCGTGGTAAACATCGGTTGTTATTGTCGTTGTTATACTGCATCCAAGTATAGTCCAGGATCCATTCTGCTTAGCTTCCGATTGTTTTACGATATCTGACGCATTCCGAATGTTTGGCTTCCGTAAGGCAATGGTAATGACGAATGTTTTAACACAGGGACTTCTCCAGACGTGTGGGTGCACAGTGATTCGAGATTTGACGGTGTCTGGGCTGACTGAGCCCGTGATCAATTTGCGTGAGGCGTTGAGCGCCCACGTGAGGATGGGCAAAATACGCCAAGGGACTCGGAGAGGTGCATTCTTGGAATAAAAATTCCATTTAATCGAACGGCTTTTCATGGTCTACAATGGCTAGGGGATAATGAATGGAATTTCATATTCATTTGTTAAATAAAAGCTGATGTAGATGTCACGTACGCTGCTGGAGGGCCAGTACTGGAAAACGCAGGCGTTTATTGAAGGTGTATCGAGATCAACATTTTTAAATAGACTAACGATAATAGGAAGGAGTGTTTTGTTGCGCATTAAGGAGAAAGTGTTACATCAGTGTACTCGCCCACTACGCACACGGATCAGAAACGTGGAGACTAACACGAAGACATTAGAACATCAGCTGAGAAGTGCGCAAAGAAGCACGAGCAGGTTCACACTGAGAATCACTGGTCACTTTGCACGTTCGCTGGGATGGCCGATGGTCGAGACTAACGATGAAGTTGCAGCCAAAGCAGAGAATGCGCCGGAGAGGGAGGCCGCTGCGGAGGTCGATGGATTGTTGCATCGCGATGCCGTGAGACCGTGAGGGATGGAGACAGCATGGGGAGACCTTCATTCAGCAGTGGGTAGATCGTGGCTGATGATGGTCATAAAGAAAAAGCAAAGGCAGTGCTCCCCAACTCCATCTGGCAGATGAGGGGAGCGAACAATGAATGGAACGATTATGATATTAGGCAACTACATTGGGGACCGCACTTAACAGCGTGGTTAGATAGGGACAAATAACCCCATGACCGACACGACACGGGGAGGCCTTCATACAGAAGATGATTGACAAATGGCTCTAGATTATTACTTTATTGTTTGATATAAGAGACTGTTAGTTTTTTCCAAAAAAGAGTGTGCGGCGGTGCTGATTTCCCACTGTCCTGAGCTTGAATATGATAAGATGATGGCGATGATGATTGTGATAATGGTTGTGATCAAGATGATGATGGTTGTAATGACGATTATGTTGGTGATGCTCATGGTGTTGATTGAACTGAGTCGACCCTGACCGTGATTATCGACTTACTGGGATCCGTGCCAAATGTGAGTCAGAGCTTGCCCGGTCAGATATCAACACGGTGAGTGAGCAATTATCGGTGTTATTTTACAGAACAGTATATATTTTGCATACAGCATATGGCACACAGCCGATGACCAAATCGCCTTAAATGCCCCAGAATCTCGTCAGATCTCCGAAGATAGGAAAATTCAGCCTGCATCGTGACTACCATCACGCACAAACATTTCTATAGGCTGCTATGGAGCTACGTGGTGGGCGCCAGCGGGTAGTGCACTGCACTCCAATGTTCCCGTGTAGTCCTCGGCAAGTTAAGGAAAAAGGTAAAAACAACGAGCCTACCTTTAACCTACCTTTTAACCTTACCCCATACAAATTAACTGATTGCAGGGTAATTACTGGGGTACTACACATGTGTAGGCGCGTGTATGGGCTATGTGTAGCGACATAGACGGACTGTGTACACTTACCTGTAGGGGCTGACACAGTCCAGCAGGGGCAGTCGCAATGTCCCTAGCCCCGGAGAAGGAGGGGGCTATGGGGTGTCCTGGGATCCCCCGGGACCCAATCCAGCAGTGCATACTGACTGTGGTGGTATCCTGTTATAACTATAGCAGTGCATACCGACTGTGGTGGTATGTGCTTTAACTACGGCATTGCATACCGACTGTGTTGGATCCTGCGATCACTACAGCAGTGCATACCGACTGTGGTGGTACCTGCTATCACTATAGCAGTGCATCCAGGACTGTGGTGCTACCTGCTATCACTACAACAGTGCATATTGACTGTGGTGGTACCTGCTTTCACTAAAGCAGTGCATACCGACTGTGGTGGTACCTGCTTTCACTACAGCAGTGCATACCGACTGTGGTGATACCTGCTATCACCACAGCAGTGCATACCGATTCTGGTTTTACCTGCTATCACCACAACAGTGCATACCGATTGTGGTGGTACCTACTACGATTACAGCAGTGCATAATGACTGGTGGAGCCTGCTATGATTACAGCAGTGGATACTGACTGTGGTGGTTCCTGCTATGATAACAGCAGTGCAAACTGACTGTGGTGGTACCTGCTATGATTACAGCAGTGCATACTGTGGTGGTAACTGCTTTCACTACAGCAGTGCATACCTATTGTGATGGTATCTGCTATCACTACAGCAGTGCATACCGACTGTGGTGGAACCTGCTATCACCACAGCAGTGCATACCGACTGGGGTGGTACCTGCTTTCACTACAGCAGTGCATACCGACTGTGGTGGTACATGCTATGATTACAGCAGTGCATACTGTGGTGGTACCTGCTATGATAACCGCAGTGCATACTGACTGTGGTGGTACCTGCTTTCTCTACAGCAGTGCATACCAACTATGGTGGTATGTGCTTTAACTACAGCATTGCATACCGACTTTGGTGGATCCTGCAATCACTACAGCAGTGCATACCGACTTTGGTGGTACCTGCTATCACTACAGCAGTGCATACTGACTGTGGTGTTACCTGCTTTCACTACAACAGCGCATACCGACTGTGGTGGTACCTGGTTTCACTATAGCAGCACATACCGACTGTGGTGGTACCTGCTATCACTACAGCAGTGCATACCGACTGTGGTGGTACATGCTATGATTACAGCAGTGCATACTGTGGTGGTACCTGCTTTTTCTACAGCAGTGCATACCAACTATGGTGGTATGTGCTTTCACTACAGCATTGCATAATGACTGTGGTGTTGCCTGCTTTCACTACAGCAGTGCATATTGACTGTGGTGGTACCTGCTATGATAACAGCAGTGCATACTGACTGGTGGTACCTGCTTTCTCTACAGCAGTGCATACCAACTATGGTGGTACCTGGTTTCACTATAGCAGCACATACCGACTGTGGTGGTACCTGCTATCACTACAGCAGTGCATACTGACTGTGGTCATACCTGCTATCACTACAGCAGCACATACTGACTGTGGTCATACCTGCTATCACTACAGCAGCACATACTGACTGTGGTGGTACCTGATATCACTACAGCAGTGCATAGAGGACTGTGGTGCTACCTGCTATCACTACAACAGTGCATATTGACTGTGGTGGTACCTGCTTTCACTACATCAGTGCATACCGACTGTGGTGGTACCTGCTTTCACTACAGCAGTGCATTCCGACTGTGGTGGTACCTGCTATCACTACAGCCATGCATACCGACTGTTGTGATACCTGCTATCACCACAGCAGTGCATACCGATTGTGGTTTTACCTGCTATCACCACAGCAGTGCATACCGATTGTGGTGGAACCTGCTACGATTACAGCAATGCATAATGACTGTGGTGGAGCCTGCTATGATTACAGCAGTGCAAATTGACTGTGGTGGTACCTGCTATGATTAGGCCCACCCGGAGCAGAATTCACTGTCTCCGTCCGTGTCACGGCCGGTCCGTCTGTAGAAGGCACGACAGGCGCGCTCGCAGGTTGAACAGGCACAGACGGTGATGCGTCGGACGCAACAGATACCGGCAAGGCAACGTTAGGAGATGACGCATCCGGTTGTGGGGCCACGTAGGGTTTCAAGCGAGATGTATGTACATACCAGCGCCGCGATCCGAACCGAACACGCGCGGACTGCGGGCTAGGCACCTCTATAAGCACAACCGGCTCTTGCCATGGTCTGTGCAACTTAGGGGAGGTCCCCACCCGCACCTGCGGGCAGTGCAGCCAGGCCATGTCCCCCACTCGCCAGGGGGATTTTCCACCCGAGCGCCGAGCACAACGTTCATTCCGGGCCTGGGTCTTAGCCGAAGCCAATCTGGCCCCCTCCCGTGCCTCCGTCACGTGACGAACGGCGTCCCGAATGTACTCCGGAAGAGGCTTAACAGAACCTCTCGCCCCCGTACTCAGCTGCACGTCCATCGGCGGCACATTCTCGCCGCCGTACATTAAAAAAAAAGGTGAGTACCCCGTCGACGCATGAGGTGTCATCCTGTATGCAGAGAGCACCCCAGGGATATGCAAATCCCAATCAGCTTGCTTTTCGCTAACCGTGTGACAGAGCATAGCCGACAGGGTCCGATTAAGCCGTTCCACCATGCCATCCGTTTGAGGGTGGTAGGGAGAGGTTCGAACTTTCTTGGTCTCCAGTGCAGCACACACCTCAGCCAATAATTTTGAAGAGAAATTTCACCCCTGGTCCGTAAGCAACCTTTCCGGCGCCCCTTTGTCCATTACATAACCAAAAAGGAACGCGTCCGTAATAGACGCCGCCGACTGGTCCAGCAAAGGCCAAGCCATGGGCCAGTGGGAAAGGTATTCTACCCCGACCAGTAAAAACTTATTCCCCCGAGCGGATGGCGGAAAGGGCCCCAAAATATCTAGCGCCACCAACTCGTTAATGCGGGACACCTGTATGGACTGCACCGGTGGAACATATGGGTGTTTAGGCGGCTTCCGCCGGGCACAGTCGGGACACGCCCGAATGTGCCCGACGACATCTGTCGACATGCCGTGCCAAAAGTAGTCCCGCTGCAAGGTCAACAAGGTTTTCTGCACCCCGAGATGTAACAAGGTCTCGGAGTGCAGAGTCCGAACCAATTCGTACCGCAACGACGACGGCACCACCAGACGCCAGCGATCATGCAGCCCTTCTCTCCACATTAACAACCCATCACGGAGAACGGCGCCCACCGTCTCCCCGGACAGCAGGCCCCCCATTCCCTTTGCAGCCCGACCCCGCAAAGCTCCCAGCGACTCATCGAGCAATTGCTCGCGAATCCACACCGAACGTGGTAGGTTCAAAACGCCATCCGTCGGTCCCGGCAATACGGGAGCCTCGGCCACCTCAACCGGTCCCGGGCAAGCGGGAGCGTCAGGCACGTCCACAGCGGACACAACAGGCAGAAGGGGTTGCTGAACTCGCGTACATATATTCGTGCACGAAGCGCAAGCGCAAGGGGACCCCTGCGGCAATCTGGAGAGTGTGTCCGCATTTGCATGACGCGTGCCCTTCCGATATTGAATATCGAATGAAAATTCCTGCAGAGTCTCCAACCATCGTGCCAATTGGCCAGACAGTTGGTCGACTCGCAGAGCATATTGCAGAGCCGCATGGTCCGTGCGCACAATAAACATACGGCCATACAAGTACGGCCGATATTGGCGGAGAAAATGCACAATGGCCAAAAGTTTGCGGCGCATAACGCAGTAACGGGTCTCCGCAGGAGACAACACGCGACTTCCGTACGCGACCACGCGTTCAATGCCGTTCTCAGACTGGGAGAGAACAGCACTAATCCCGGTGTCACTAGCGTCAGTATCCAGAATGAAGGGTCGAGTGAAATCTGGATAGTCTAACGTAGGTGCCGACGCCAACCGATCGCGCAGGCCCTGAAACGCTGCCTCTTCCGTCGGTCCCCAGCTAAATCTCCGGCCCTTACCCATAAGGAGGTGCAAAGGCCTCGCGATCGTTGCAAAATTTGGAACGAACCGGCGGTAATATGAGGCGAACCCTATGAACCGACGCACGTCACCCACTGAGGCCGGAGTCGGCCAGTTACGAATGCACGCCGTCTTCTCCGGGTCTGTGGCGACCCCTGCGGAACTAACAATGTGGCCCAAATACCGCACGGATCGTTGTAAGAGGTGACACTTTTTGGGCTTAAATTTTTAATTAGCCGAACGCATCCTGGCAAACACCGTATCCAACCTCCGCAAATGTTCCTCAAACGTGCGGCTGAAAACGATAACATCGTCTAAGTATATTAAGCACGTCTCCCATTGTAGACCCGTTAACACGAGCTCCATCAGCCGCTGGAACGTCGCTGGGGCGGCGTTCAGGCCCATGGGAAGGCAATTAAACTCAAACAATCCCTGCGGCGTACGGAAAGCCGTCTTTTCCCTCGAGGACTCGTCCAGGGGAAGTTGCCAGAATCCCGATGAGAGGTCAAGAGTAGAAAAGAAATTCGCCCCAGACAAGGCATCGAGGGAATCGTCCATACGCGGCAGGGGGTACGCATCCGCAACCGACACCTTATTTAATTTCTGAAAATCCACACAAAACCGCAGCTTCCCATCCTTCTTCTTCACAAGGACCACCAGCGCGCCCCACGGGCTGTTGGACGGGGAAATAATATCGGCGGCCAGCATCTCTTCCACTGCGCCGCGAATGTGATCCCGCTCCGGCGGACTCAACCGATGCAGGTTCATCCGAATCGGAGCGGCATCGCCCGTATCAATGTGGTGGGAAAGCAAGGAGGTGCGACCCAAATCGAAATCGTCCGCACTAAAGACGTCGGAATACCTCCCCAACAGCGTGCGGAGCGCAGATCGCTGGTCCGTAGTCAAAGACGTATTTTCCCCACACAACTCGGCAATCCACCGATCGTCCTGTGACGTCGAGACCGATACCCCCCCTACGAGGCCTCGACGATCATGATCGCCGTGACTCGTGAATGCCGTTGTAGCGTGAGCCAAAACGGTCCCGGCCGGAACAACAACATTTTCCGCGCTCCCATTCAATACCTGTAAAAACGGAGGTTGACCCGGCCGGACAATCGTCTGTGCCCCCACCAGCGTCAAGCCACCCGTTATAGCGGTGGATGGCGATAACAAAACACCCGCCGCCCCCTCGATTCCAGGCACCGGTTTCCGATACCGCAGCGGAATAAGCATCTGCGAGCCAGGCGGAATATCAACCGATACCTCGGACAGCGCCTGCACCTGACGGTCAGGAGCTGTCCGGGCCCAGGGCGATGGCAAGAATGCAACACGCAATTCAACGCAATTTAAATCCACCCTTATTTGAATGGGCATCTTGGCCAAAAAATTGGTACCCAACAAACAGGGCACCGCGAGGGGCCTGGAGATCAACACTGTCCCCGTAGCCAAAACACCCCCAACCATTATACTGGCGTCCACCTGACCCACAATGCCCATACTACCTCCGTTTGCCGCTATGCAAGAATCGTAAACTGGCCTCACGCGCCCCGGCGGAATGGACAAAGGGTGAAATATCACATCCGAAATAATGGTCGCTGATGCACCCGAATCAACTAAAATGCACACATCGACTCCCTGGATAGACCCCAGCATGGTGGACGAGCCCGTAGCCGCAGCAACCACCCTCCGTGCCAATTTGCGCCACTGCGTCAGCGAGCGACCCGGATCCCCGAACGACCCCCCATCAGTAATGGCACCCAGACCCCCTAACGATGGTGATGCATGAGGTGACAGGCCTTGCCGGGTGTCTGATGCATACCGACTCGCCTGTCGTGGGTGGTCCTTCACTGTCGCGTCCGTGACCGAGGCCTCCTGCTGGGGCAGCTGTCGAACGCGAGCCCAGCATTCTCTGGCGAAGTGGCCTTTACGGCCGCAGCGGAAACACGCCAGGTCGGCTCGGCATGCAGCACCCCCTCGGTGTTGTTGCTCCCGTGCCGGCGGCCCCGGTCGCCACCCCGCTCCTCCCCGAGTCGGCCACTGGGTCGATGCCGCCGTCAGCTCCTCAGGACCCCTCTCTGCCGGAACGTAGACGGTCTCCTGCGGAACCCCTCCTGTTGTGCCGCCACGGACTGTAGGCCTCCTTGTCCACGCCGTCACTTGTTTCCAGCGGCGAAGATTAAATTGGGCATCTAGGCATTTAGCCACCGTCCGGGACGTCAACTTATCGTGGCCGCACACGGGCATGGGGATGCCCAAGTCCCGGGATAACTCCAACATTTTGCCCAGTATCAGGGGTTCCAACAAATCGGGTTCCGTCACTGGATATGCGGCCATTGCTAACTCGATCACCGCGTCCCTGAATGCCACCGGCGACTCTTCGGGTGCCCGTGTCCGCTGCACAAACCTACGGTGTGCATTGTCGGGAGGCTCGTACGCCTCCACCATTTCCTCAAAGACCCCCTGAAGTGTCGTCTTCTTCTCGGCTTTAATGGAGCAGAAGAAACGGACGGACTCGTCGTCAAGAAGTGTTGGCAAAACCTCCAAAGCCTCCGCATCAGTCCACTTAGCGGACCGTACCGCCGCTTGGAACCGGCAGGCGAAAGCGCTCCAATCTCCCCCAATGGAGAACTCCTTCACAGTCGTAAGATGCTGACTTCGGGTCCCCCCGCCGCCTTAAATCGGCGATGATGTCACTTGCGCTAGAGAGGAGACAGCGTGATACTGCAACGTGTTCAAAATGGCGGCTCCCCGTCGTTCGTCTCCGACCACACCCAAGATGGCGTCTTCCCGCGTCGGAGGCGGCAAGATGGCGTCTTCTTGCGTCGGAGGCGGCAAGATGGCGTCTTCCCACCATCCTTCCCCGACCACGCCCAAGATGGCGACTCCGTGCCGCGTGGTGGAGAGGGCTGGAACCGACGACGAAGCTCCACTCGGCTGCCCTCTTGTCGGGCTCCCCAGACTCGTCGTGGGCGTCACCAGGGTGCAAAGCTGAGTTAAAACAGCCTTCAGCGACTCCAGTTGTGCCGCCACGTGTCACCACCTTCCCTCGACGCCCATCCCCGAAGACGGTCCCGCAGCGCCGTCGACATCTTGCACTCTCAGCGCGTCGCCCATTCCCGTCTCGCCTCCGCCTTCCATTGTTGGTAGCGCCACCGCCGGAGAAGGGTCGTCGTCTTCGTTAGAAGATGGCACAGAAGATGGTGCAGGTATGACCCTCTACCTGAGCTGTTTCGACATGTCTCACTTCTGACCCCAGTGAAATAAAGGACTTCCAGGCGATGTCGTTCTCCGTGTCCTTTATTGGGTTCTTGCTCACACCCTGCGATGTCTCCGCTCCGACCCGCACCTGTTCGTCCGCGGCGCCTCCACGCTCCACGCTGTCTCCCACTCGCTTTCTCTCTCTGCAGCCACACCGCCGCCCGTGTGCTCCCGCACACTCCGCAGCCGCCCTGCTGCTCCACATTACTCCGCACCAACAGCAGCCACTCCACTGCCCGTGCGCTCTCCGCGCATTCCGCAGTCTCCCCGCTGCTCCACGCGCACCGCTGGCCGATGGTGCCGTGCCTCCTCTCTCTCTCTCTATCTCCCCGCTCCTCGCCAGCACTCCGCGTGGCCTCTCCCTTCTTAACTCCGACTTCACTCTCGATCCCCTTCTGGTTCTCCCCTTATATACTCCCCCTCACGTGACCCTGACTCCGCCCATCCTCACGTGACCCTGACTCCGCCCATACTCACGTGACCCTGTCTTTGCTCGCATTACACCTGCTTTCACGACAGCAGTGCATACCGACTGTGGTGGTACCTGCTTTTACTAAAGCAGTGCATACGACTGTGGTGGTACCTTCTTTCACGACAGCAGTGCATACTGACTGTAGTGGTACCTGCTTTCACGACAGCAGTGCATACCGACTGTGGTGGTACCTGCTTCCACTACAGTGGTGCATACCAACTATGGTGGTGCCTGCTATGATTACAGCAGTGGATACTGACTGTGGTGGTTCCTGCTATGATAACAGGAGTGCAAACTGACTGTGGTGGTACCTGCTATGATTACAGCAGTGCATACTGTGGTGGCACCTGCTATGATAACAGCAGTGCATACCGACTGTGGTGGAACCTGCTTTCACTACAGCAGTGCATACTGACTGTGGTGGTACCTGCTATGATTACAGCAGTGCATACTGTGGTGGCACCTGCTATGATAACAGCAGTGCATACCGACTGTGGTGTTACCTGCTTTCACTACAGCAGTGCATACTGACTGAGGTGGTACCTGCTATGATTACAGCAGTGCATACTGTGATGGTACCTGCTTTCACTACAGCAGTGCATACCTACTGTGGTGGTACCTGCTTATCACTACAGCAGTGTATACCGACTGTGGTGGAACCTGCTATCACCACACCAGTGTATACCAACTGTGGTGGTACCTACTTTCTCTGCAGCAATGCATACTGACCGTGTTGGTACCTGCTTTCACTACAGCAGTGCATACCGACTGTGGTGGTACCTGCTTTCACTACAGCAGTGCATACTGACTGTGGTGGTACCTGCTATGATTACAGTAGTGGATACTGTGGTGGAACCTGCTTTCACTTCAGCAGTGGATACTGACTGTGGTGGTTCGTGCTATGATAATACCAGTTCAAACTGACTGCTGTGGTACCTGCTATGATTACAGCAGTGCATACTGTGGTGTTACCTGCTTTCACTACAGCAGTGCATACTGACTGTGGTGAT
>JAAXLI020001606.1:13932-24725 GCA_014621495.2 Entosphenus tridentatus
ATACTGACTGTGGTGGTACCTGCTTTCACTACAGTAGTGCATACCGACTGTGGTGGTACTTGCAATGATTACAGCAGTGCATACTGTGGTGGTACCTGCTATGATAACAGCAGTGCATACTAACTGTGGTGTGGTGGTCCCTGTGTAGTAGGCACCGCGACGACTGAGACGGTTGACGTAGAGGCAACACGTTTTTATTACAGCTGCACACTCAAAGAGGTAATGGCCTCTTCACCCGCTACTCTCAAGGGAGGTATTCCCGATCTGACTCGCCTACTCTCAAGGGACTACCTGACCTGGCCCAACCAAGGCACAGGTCTCGACCATCAGCTACACGAATCTGGCCCTTACAAGGACATCGGCTCCAAGGCTCTGCGGTCGCGCCACTGGCTTGCTCTTCCCGGCCCTTAGAAGGACAGCGGGTCAGAGAAGTCCCAGGGTCTAGCTAGCTGGACTTCCGTCTTCAGCTGATTCTTCATCTTCGGCTTGTCCCAACTGAACTCTCTCTCTCTCAGGGTCTCGCCTTTTATACAAGTCCCCACCGAGGGTCGGGGTTCTGTTTGATCACACACACCCCCAGCCCCCTCCCCCCGAGAGGGGCCTGGCTAGGGATATCACAACCGCCCCACACAGGTAAGTAATGGGAGTTAACCGGAGCTGGTGTGCGCGCGTTTCAATACCACCACTACACCTGCTTTCACTACAGCAGTGCATACCGACTGTGGTGGTACCTGCTATGAATAGAGCAGTGCATACTGACTGTGGTGGTACCTGCTATGATTACAGCAGTGCATAATGTGGTGGTACCTACTTTCACTACAGCAGTGCATACTATGATGGTACCTGCTATGATTACAGCAGTGCATACCGACTGTGGTGGTACCTGCTTTGATTATAGCAGTGCATACTGAGTGTGGTGGGACCTGGTTTCATTACAGCAGTACATTCCAACTGTGGTGGTACCTGTATGACTACAGCAGTACATATTGACTGTGGTGGTACCTGCTATCACTACAGTAGTACATGCTGACTCTAAAGCAGTATATATCGACTCTATAGCACAAAGTACTCATCTGACAGAGGCCGTGGTGAGGCCTAGTCCCGTGCAGAGCCCCCGGCCTCGCCTAGATTGCCCAGCCGGCCGAGGCTGTGGGCTGGGCCGCTACCCCTGCCCACCATCTCCCCATCCACGTTACAATAATACTATCTAAGCGCTATAATATTAGTGTCTACCGACCCTATAGTAGTAAGTGCACACATTGGGGTGGGGGGGGGAGAGAAGAGGACGTAACACTTTGATGAATTTAACTCAGCTTTGCATATATTTTTTTTGCATTTTGAACGCAAATGAAAAATCTCCCCACCCTCCACCGATGGCGTGTGCGTTGCTAGGGGTAACTCACACAGTTTGTAGGGACCAGAGTATGAGAATTCGGTGCGGTCGCCGATGGTGGCATGTTCACTCGTCGCGGTTAAAGAAATATGTCGTATCTTATGATGTGTCATCTCCCATCCCGGAACGGCCTGTATTGGATGTGTCCGACGAGCGTACTGTGCGATGACGGGAGAACGCACCTCAGCAGTCTACCCCCCGTGTGTCTGCAGGATCACCATTTTTTAGTCGGGAGCCACCCCGGGACACAAGAGACCACGTTGGGATCTCATCGGGAAATGGCCTGTGTAAAGAAGATGGGCGCACATCTCGGGCAGGACGCTGCCCCCTGTTCACTCGAGCCGGGGCGACGGACCGGCTGCGGGAACCCGCTCAAAAAGAATGACTTTTTAATAAAACTTTGGGAGACATGGACGTTGGGGATCGTGTACTTTTTGTTGTATGTTGTGTTTTCCGCGTGATGCGTTGTGTTTAGCCGGGACGGCTAAGTTTTTCAACGGGGGGGGGGGGTGAAATAGGACTTGAAATGACACGCGCCATGCATTTGGTTGCAATGCGAGCGTGCAGCGGACAGTGGGGGCAACTGAGGATATACAGTTGTTGTTGCACCATTTAAGGGGTGAGGTCATTAAGAGACGCCACAGGTGTTAAGGGTAACTGAGGACGCAGGCCGGTGATTGGTCGAGAGGGTGAGTGGTTGATGACTGGCGTCAGGGTGGCGACGATAACAGGATCACGTGAGGCTGGGGGGCCTGGGGGCGAGTAGCGAAGTGGGGGATGACATAATTAATTGGGGCTGATTGGTTCGGGGATAAAGGCAGTGAGCGTATGGAGATACAGGAGTCATTGTTAGGGTTGGAGTCGCAGTTGGAGTTAGCGTTGGAGTTGGTGCCTGGACAAGAATGTATAGTATAAGGTAGCAGTGGATAAGAGTGTATAGTATAAGGTAGCAGTGGATAAGAGTGGATAGTATAAGGTAGCAGTGGACAAAGAGAATACAGTATATGGTAGCAGTGGATATAGAGAGTACGGACAGAGTAGCAAGGACGGAGCTAGTACAGCGTAGCGAAGCAGAGAGTAGCAAGGACGGAACGAGTACAGCATAGCGAAGCAGCGGAGTAACGGACCTTGGTGGAGAGAGAGAGAGCAAGCGAAGCAGCAGAGCGAGCGAATGGAGGGACATCGAGTGGGGCTGAAGGAGAATTGTACATTGAAGAGTATGGAGGAACATTGAACGATGCTGTCAGAGATGTGAACTATATGCGAAATTAAAGGAATGAGAAAGACAAAGAAGTTGTTGCGTCAGTAAGAGTCCTACACACCTTTAAAGATCAGCACACTATAATCAAAACTCAAGATCATACTTTGCAGTGGTCATCCGGAACGATACATTTGATTTCAGGCCATTCTGAATAGCAGTGGCAGCTATGGGTGTACAACTCCTCTAGAGCAGTTTTGAGTGAAGATATCACAGGTAGTGATCCAAGTTGCAGTTTATTGGCGATACCATTCCAGACCCTAGGGGCATGAATAGAAAAGGCCCTTCCTCCAGTATTTGTACGGCAATAAGGAATGTGAAGCTGGTAAATGAGCGAGGACCTTAGGTCACATTTGTTCTTTGAAACAGTGAAGCGATCCAGCAGGTAGTCTGCTGATTTTTTTGTAAGCATATCGTGAATAAATAAGATCTGATGCACAAGCCATCGATCTTAAGAGAAGTTAAATTTGACCCAATGTAGAGATCACAGTGGTTGGTCCTATATGGGCAGTTCAATGCAAATCTTAAGGCCGAGTGATAAATTGAATCAAGCTTCTTTAGTATAGTACTGGGGTTTGATTTATATACGATGTCACAGTAATCAAGTAGAGGTAGTACGGTATCTTTTATCAATTCCAAGCGGAACATAGGGGGGAAGCAGTGCTTGTGTCGATACAGAAAACCCATTTTTTCTTTTGGCTTTTTTCTTTTCTTTTTACCAATATAATCAATGTGATCTTGAACATTGAATCAAAGATGACCCCAATATACTTCTAGATCTTGACTTGCTCTATTTGATGATTATTTAAGGAATATAATTGGGGAAAATTTACTTTTTGCTTTAATCCTAGTGAGAAGCATAGCACCTTGGTTTTGGAGGTATTCAGAACTATACTATTTGTTTTTTTCGGTAAAGTCACGTAGGTATAAAAGAAAATAAATCACGACGTTTCGGGCACAACACAAACGTCCGTCATCAGATGGGAAAGTATGGTCTGCTGCTGAGGCAGACTGTTTTTTAAAGGTTTGAAATGGGTGTAGCCCAGGGGTTATAAAGAAGTGGCCGGGGCTAGTGATGTTAATGTGAGAAATTAGCATGTAACTGTAAGATAGGAAAGCGGCCTCCTCGACGAGGGCATGGAAGTGGCTATGTTAATGTGAGAGATTAGCATGATATTAATGTGAGCAATTAGAGGGCACGGAAGTGGCTATTTTAATGTGAGAGATTAGCATGATGTTAATGTGATAAATTAGCATGTAACTGTAGAAAAGGAGGAGAGCGGCCTCCTCGACGAGGGAGTGCAACCCAACGGGTGCAATCCAAAGGGCATGTGAGTATGAAAGTGCAATCCAAAGGACATGAGAGCATGAGAGTGCAATCCAAAGGCATGAGAGTGCAATGCAAAGAACATGTGTGCATGAGAGATCTAAGAGAGAGGCATATAGAGAGAGACACACAGAGAGTTTGAAATAACAGCTGACATAGGCAGGTAGGATGGAAACATCACAGTCAGTTAAGGCTTTACCTGGTTAATAACGTCCTTCCAATGATTGCTCACTTTGTACCCATTTTCTCGGTTGAAGTTGAGTCTGTGTTTATGTATCTGGATGGCTTCATGAACAAATCTCTGAAAGTAGCCGGTAGGTTTGCAGAGTGCCTCTGTCTTGGAAACATCTATTTCGTGTGAGTCCCTCATCAAAACGCTACACCATAGGGCCCGTTACATCTCCGACCAGCACCACCTAGCTAGTGAATTGGAACATGTACATCTGGCCCTCACGATGAACGGATACTCAGACCGTGCTATCCGCCAAGCTGTTTCTCCCAACATGGAGAAACAACCCCTTGAGACTCCGATCAAAATCATTACGTTGCCATACATAGCAGGCGTCGCCAAAAATATTTCCAAAATTCTGAACAAACACAAGATCCAGGCCCGATTTAGTACAGTACACAAGATCCGTGATCCGATCCCATCCATGAAGGATGTCATTCCTGACTTACAGTACCCTGGTGTCTCCAAACTGAGTTGCACCTGTGGGGATTATTATATCGGGGAAACTAAACGACATTTCTGATCGCATTCGCGAGCACAAGTCAGATTTGAAACATGGCAGGACGAATTATTCGGCCGTGGCTGACCACTTATAATACTGCTGGTTCTCATGACATTGTGTTCTCCGATACCAAGGTACTCTGCAAGCCTCCTGGATACTACCAAAGATTTGTCCATGAAGCCATCCAGATATACAAACATAGACATAACTTCAACCGAGAGGATGGATTCAAATTGAGCAATCATTGGAAGGATGTCATTAACCAAGTTAAACTGCAAGGCAGCTAGTTTATATTCATATCCATATTCCCAGTCTTTTTACTCCCAGCTTTACACACTACCATTACTAAGACGTTTGACACCAAGCCATCACTAAGAAGTTTGACACCAAGCCCTACTTACTCCCATCACTTAGATATTTGCCGCAGGTTGTTTCGAGCTGGCGGAGCTTAGTACTTCCCCCAGCAGACCTAGTTTACTCCCCTGCAACATAACAAATTAAGTTATTAATCGGCTTAACTTACTCTCTGGTTGTATTGTATAGTAGTGTATTGTATAGTAATGTACAGTGTAGTGTATAGTGTAGTGTATAGTAGTGTATTGTATAGTAGTGTATAGTATAGTGTATTCTGTGGTATATATGATATGTAAACTCCTTTGTCAAGGCGCTCTCCTCCTCCCACCCAGCTTAAATACGCTGCCAAGCTTAGCAGTGTTCATTGGAGCACTGTCTTTCCGACAGCTCTGTTTCTTCACCTGAGGACGGCTGCTTGTGTTGTGGCCGAAACGTCGTGAGAATTTTATTTTATTATTTTTTATTTTTATTATCTTATTATTTCCCTTCTACGTGACTTTACCGAAAGAACCAAGAAGAGGTATATAGTAGTTTAGTGTATGGTAGTATATTGTGTAGTGTATATCAGTGTATAGTGTAGTGTATAGTAGTGTATTGTATATTAGTGTATTCTGTAGTATATAGTGTAGTGTATTGCGTAGTTTATAGCAGTGTATAGTGTAGTGTATAATAGTATAGCGTATAGTAGTGTATAATAGTGTAGTGTATAGTAGTGTATAGCAGTGTATTGTGCACTGTATAATAGCGTAGTGTATAGTAGTCTATAGTAGCGTAGTATATAGTGTAGTGTAGAGTATTGTGTTGTAGTGTATTATGGTGTGTATAATAGTGTAATGTATAGTAGTCTATAGTCGGGTAGTGTATTGTATAATGCAGTGTAAAGATACACAAACATAGGCATCACTTCAACCGAGAGGATGGATTCAAACTGAGCAATCATTGGAAGGATGTTATTAACCAAGTTAGACTTTAGCTGCGGTATACTGGAAGGCAACCAGTTTATTAACTTCTACTCCACACGGCTCGCCCTCGGGCCCTCCGTACTCCCCCCCCCGCCCAGCTTAACCTCCTCCCTTAACCTCCTAATCCTCCTAATCCCCTGCAGCATAACAAAAGGCGGCTTAACTTAGCTTCCCTTTTGTTCAGCTTAAATTCCGCCCCCGTTTTAACTCGCTGGCCATCTCCTGCATCATAAAAATGATGTCACCAGCTTATCACCCGCCCCCCCTTCCGCCCCCCCTTCCGCCCCCCCGCGGCCCATCCTGGCTCCCCCCCCCTCTCAACCTATATATAATCTCGTGTCTCTTAGAGCTCTCTTCACTTGATGCAGTAATTTTGCTGTGACGGTTCCACCTGAAGACGGAAGCTTGTGTTGCCTACGAAACGTCGTGATTTAATTCAGTTGTTTTTTCATTTATTTTTATTTTTTAACTACGTGACTTTACCGAAAAAACAAAGAGTATATAGCAGGGGTTACCAAAAATATTTCCAAAATCTTAAACAAACACAGGGTCCAGGTTAGTTTCAACACAGTACACAACATCCGTGATTTAATCCAATCTGTAAAGGATGTGATTCCTACAAACTGAGTTGTGGTTGTGGCAGCAGTTACTTTGGGGAAACGAAACGACGTGAACACAAGGCAGATCTGAAACACGGTAGGACCAATACCTCTGCCATTGCTGATCATTGGTTTAACGCTGTGGGCTCACACGATATAGATGTTTCCAAGACGGAGGTACTCTGCAAACCTACCGGCTGCAAACAGATTGTGTCACCTGCCAACAGATTTACCCCGGAATGATCCAGGTCAGTGCCATAGTCATTGACATAAAGAGATAACAAGAGGGGGCCGAGGATGGAACCCTGTGGAACCCCTTTTGTTATCTTAACACTGTTTGACCTCCAACCATCTGTAGAGGAGTAGTATGAGGACGTAACGTCATACGCGCGGGCAATTGCGATGACGTCATGTAACATAGGGGTACTTAGGGGGAGCCTGTTGTATATGTCGGGTTATGAAATTTTGTTAAAAATAAAAAAATGCGTAAATCGCCGAAATTATGCTGTTTGTAATTATATGCATAAATTATGATCATCATATAGATACTCGTATTCATTTATTGCGAATGTTTGCGATTATGTTAATGTGGACAGTTATGATAATTAGGCTTAGCTTCTACTGCCCAGTGTCGTATTTATCAATTGGGATAAAACAATTATACATGCTTAAACATTTATTGATTATCTTAGTGTGTTTATGTTATGTTAGGTCTCCAAATTCATATCTCAACGCAGGATACAGTTCTTATAATTAAGAAAGTTTTGCATGGACTGGGAAAGAAGCACTCAAACACATCTATGTTAAGCAATTTTTATTCTAAACAAAAATATGACTCTCGGTGAGCAGCACTCTTAACCATCAAGGCTTGGGTTGTTTCACTTTGGCAACCGCACATATCATTAATTCCACCACGTAACGAGCATATCCGGCGATAGGTGGTGTCTCAAAACAGGCATGCAACGATATTCATACGAAGGGCAATAAACAAATTATTATATCCCGAGGGCAAAAGTATACGTCAATAGATTCATCGGCAAGATTATGCAATTAACGAAAATGAATGACTAAAAAACTTCTAACAACCGTATTCATGTAACTCGACGGGCAGCAACTGCTTGTCACGATCAGTTGATATTGAACGCACCACCTTGAAATGGCAACCCTTTTCGAAACACAAAGATAACTTTTTGGAATCTTATTCATCCCGATGTGCGTGTTGTGTGTGTGTTGTCTCCTTGGTAAATTAATTAATTAATATATATTTTTAAGCCGGGAGTTGTGTCGTGAGCTTGCAGGGGGGTGGGGAGGGGTATACAACCATGGTTGGTGTTGCTTCTGCAAGCCTCCGGCCCAACTCCCTTGCGAGCCTCCCCCGCAACGCTGCGTCGCAAGCCGAGTGACAAGACTGAGCGCGACTCAAACCAGACTGAACTCAAACTTCTGCGACTCTAACGACCCCTCCTTGTCCCATCTCTCCTCGAGGCATGACCCGCCCCAACTCCCTTGTGAGCCTCCCTCGCAATGCTGCATCGCAAGCCGAGTCACAAGACTGAGCACGACTCGAACCAGACTGAACTGCGTGATGTGCGTTTGTGTTTAAAACCCAAAAACGTGAAAAACCCCCCTCCCCTCTCCCCTCTCTGCGCGTCTCTTGCGAGAGAAAAACAAAAAAAACAGATGCCCTCCGCGGCCCCTCCCTGCGGTCTCTCCCCGTGGCCGCCCTGACCCCCTACCCCTGAGTGGGGTCATCCCGAGGCCAGACCCCTCCACGGATTTTATGGCTGGCCTGTTTTCGTGCCGAACCGTGGGAAGACAAAGGTGGCCGGGGAGGCTTTGGTTCTATGGGATACATATTCTTTTAGTTGTGCGTGGTTGACCTATTTTGACTTTCTATTTTTTTGGAAGACCGTTGTTCTAATCTAACCTATAAAAGTCATTTTTTGTCTGTCCGTCTGTCTGTCTGCGTGCGTACGCTCGCTTGCGGGGGATTTGGCTCTCGGACCGTGTGGTACGCCGAGATTAAATTTTGCCGGTGGGCACGCCCCCGGCCCCACGGTGGCAATAGGCATTTCCGATTTTTCGTTCCTAAACTTTAAATCGGTCCGATTATCGATTTAGTGCGATTTCTCTTTATTTATGTATTTACTATTGCCGACCGGCACGTGATGAAGCACGCCGTTGCGCATGCGCGAAACGCTGACAGGCGGTTGCCCCAGGCAACGGGCAACGCAAGCCGTCCCTGCGGAATGGACGCCATTTTTCATTCCCGTTAAAAATATGCACACGCATTAACACGCGATGCTGAGGTAAATTAATCAAAGTTTCACATCCTCTTCACTCCCCTCCCACCCCAATGTGTGCAATTACTATTATAGGGTCGGTAGATAATAAAATTATAGCGATTAGACAGTATTATTCTAGCACAGGGGGGGGGGGTAGCGGCCCAGCACCCAGCCTCGCCCGGCTGGGCAATCTAGGCGAGGCCAGAGGCTCTGCACTGCACTAGGCCTCGACACCCCACACTTGTCAGGCGAAGACTTTGTGCTATAAACTCGATATCCCCAGCGTTGCCCGGCGGAAAAATACATTTAAAATCTTCTGAAAACTTTAAAACATAACATACCAATGAAAATACAATTGTGTAATTAAAATTTTAAACCCGACCGCGCCAAGAATCTATTCTCTGAATCGCGCATAGGAATCGAAAGCTGAATGATTCATTTAGAATCGCGCTATACCCGTTTAATATAAGTTGGCTATAGAGTTGATATAAACTGCTACGAATGGGAAATATCCATCATTGACCGGGGCAAAAATAAAATTAAAAACTCCTGAAAACTTTAAAACATAACATACCAATGAAAATAAAACTCTGTAATTAAAAATGTAAACCCCCAGCGTGCCAGGAATCGATTCTTTGAATCGCGCAAAGGAAACATCGAAGGTTGTAGATTACTTTAGAATCGCCCTATTCCCGTTTTAAAAACTGCATGTCGCCAAGTTTGCTTAACATTTCCAACAGACACACACATTCACACATTTAGCTTTTACATTTAACATACAAAACGTCAGCATGTACTGCTGTCATCATAGGCAAAAATATATACACCCTCACCACTCTCCGTCACCACTCTCCCTGACTCACCATCACCACTCACCATCACCACTCTCCCTCACCACTCTCCCTCACCACTCACTATCACTCACCACTCACTATCACTCACCACTCACACTCGCCCTCACCACTCACCCTCACCACTCACTCACCCTCACTACTCACCCTCACCACCACTACTTACCCTCACCACTCTCCCTCACCACTCTCCCTCACCACTCTCCCTCACCACTCTCTCAACACTCACGCTCACCACTCACCATCACCAATCATCCTCACCCTCACCACCACCACTCACCATCACCACGCACACTCAACACTCACACTCAACACTCACCCTCGCCACCACCACTCACCCTCAACACTCACCCTCACCACCACCACTCACCCTCAACACTCACCCTCACCATCACCGCTCACCACTAACTCACCCTCAAAACTCACCCTCACCACTCACCACTGACCCTCACCACTCACCCTCACCGCTCACTCTCACCGCTCATACCTCACCCTCACCACTCACACTCACCACTCACACTCACCACAGACCCCTCACCACTCACACTCACCGTCACCACTCACTCACACTCACTCACCCTCCCCACTCACCTCTCACCTCTCACCACTGACCCTCACCACTCACCCTCACTGCTCACCACTCACCCTCAACACTCACCCTCACCACTCACCTCTCACCACTCACCACTGACCCTCACCACTCACCCTCACCAATCACTCTCACCGCTCACCACTCACCACAGGCCCTCACCACTGACCCTCACCACTCACTCTCACCGCTCACCACTCACACTCACCACTCACACTCACCACTCACCCTCACCGCTCATCACTCACCCTCACCACTCACACTCACCAATCACACTCACCACAGACCCCTAACCACTCACACTCACCACTCACACTCACCACAGACCCCTCAACACTCACTCTCACCACTCACCCTCACCACTCACCACTCACCCCTCTCCCTCACTACTCACCACTCACCCTCACCACTCACGCTCACCACTCACCCTCACCACTCACCCTC
>JAAXLI020001607.1:0-12456 GCA_014621495.2 Entosphenus tridentatus
ACACACACAGTCACCCAACACACACATACACAATCACCCAACACACACAGTCACCCAACACACACACTCATACAACCACCCCGACACACAAAGACAAAGAAAATATCCCTCAGGTCGCCGGAGCGGATGTCGAGGCTTGCGCTCTCCGTGAACACTAATTATTGTAAATTATTATTATTATTAATTATGATGTATTATCAATTATTATTCAAGCTGACACGGCGCACGGAGGGAGCGGTGTAGCCAGAACCACGCGCGACCGCCTTTGTTTCCCCAGCAGTGATATTGTGACAATTGCAGAAGAATAAACTGCACATAGACACACGCAGATTCTTCCCCAAATAGACCCCAAACCCCCCTCACAGCCTCCACAGACTGTGGTGGAGCAGTGCTATGAGCGAGCAGCTATGAAGGCCGGTAGGGTACACGAGGGCTGCGTGGCTACCAGCACCACGCCCGTGTGGCGACGTCAATACGCCACACCACCAGTCTGAGTCGACCTAGGGGAGGCCCATGACCGGTTCAGGTAGTCGTCACTGGAATTGACCGTGAACGGGAATCGAACTCGGGTCGCCGGGTCCGTAGCGCAGCGCCCTAACTGCTACACTGCCGCTCCCCATAGCCACTGTAAACACCCCCCCCGCACACACACACAGCCCCCCACACACTACGAACAGACACACAGCCACTCTTCACCGCCATACACACATCCCCCCTATACCCCTCCCCCCACACACCCACCTACTCGACCCCTCCCCCCACACACAGAGCCCACCTACTGAACGCAGTGAATCTCCGCCCCTCGCTGGCTCGCTCCTCACGTCACGACTCTCGAGACGACGTCACGCATCGTAGCTCGCCGCGCTCACTGGCCCTCGGATCCCGCTCAACGCTCCGCACAGATGGATTCACGAATTCAATGCTGTACTGTGCCAGCTCCCGGCCACCTCGCGATCCCAAGCGAAGGCTACAAGCCGCACTGCCCGCTATTCTCAGGCAGCCTCCAATCACCCAGGTGCCAAACCAGGCTCAGAAACCCGCTTAGCTTCCGACGTTTCAGACAATGGCCCTTCTTTATAGCACGAGATAATTGCGCGCCTACAGGCGAAAGGTGTTTGCTTTCGCGGTTTGCCGAGTAGATGGTTGTGCAAGTTACTGATGTCCACACACCGCACCAGGTACTTAATTAAGGCTAAGTCGATCTAGGGGAGGCCCAGGACTGTCTCCGGATAGTCAGATAATCACCACTGATGTTGGCCTTGAGCGGGACTTTAACTGGTGCCGCCACTTAGTGCGTGGCATGCGAGGTCCACTTTGAGGCCACGTGAAGTCTGGGCGGCTCGCTGGCAGAAGGTCACGTGACAGAGCCACGTGCTGTCGCTTGCAGTGAACGCGCAGAGGATGCGGCCCGCCCCGCTTTGACGTCACAATGGGGGCCACCTGCAAGTCTCTCTGCTCGGCGTGTCTCGCAAGGCGAGATGTTGACTCCCTCGCCTGATGCACAGGGGGCCGGGGGTTTGATCCCGACCCTGACGCTTGCTGGTAAATTGGATTTGTGTACCTCTCTGCTCGTGGTCGCGTGGATTTCTTATCCAGGTCCTCCGGTTTTTATTACACGCTTTCTATTAACTCTGTCTGTTGTTGTCGTATCCTCAAATATTGTAACTCAATTTTAATCCACTTACCAATGTGATATCGACTGCAAACTTGGTATACTTATGTCATACTGATGACAAAACTAT
Source organism: Entosphenus tridentatus (assembly GCA_014621495.2). Classification (NCBI taxonomy): domain Eukaryota; kingdom Metazoa; phylum Chordata; class Hyperoartia; order Petromyzontiformes; family Petromyzontidae; genus Entosphenus; species Entosphenus tridentatus. The sequence continues at coordinate 1,743 of JAAXLI020001607.1, forward strand.
ATTCTATCAAAAAAAGTATTTTAAGCATTAATTTTTATATGTTATGTTTCGGCGTGGGTCTAAGTGTCCACGCTCAACTCACGCTGGCTGTAAATCACCACGGTTCCTCACGTTATGGCAAGCCTCGGGGCCACTTCCTGGAGTCGTGGAGTTCTGTCATTACGAGTACGGTACATTTCATTAAAGCGTGTTTTTTTATATTACTTATTTCCTGCACATTTAGAAACGTGCGTTTAGAGTATTTGGCTCCTATAAATGTCTACGTGATAATCCACTACGTTGAGTTATCATTTGTGACTCGGTCGCTTCTGAAACAATGCTACATAGCTCAGTGGGCCTTAGCTAGTAAAATAAAAACGAGTTTTAGTTGTATAGTTTAGGAGGGAGAAGCCCTGGTAGTTGCTGCAATCAGTGCCGTCCTGCTAGGGACTACCAGGGCATCCTTCTAATCCTGCGGAATCAAACCTGTGGTCCAGACGGTTGTTATAATGTCACGTGGGGCAGTCTGCTCACAAACGCCAACCTTTCTCAGACGTTCGCTTGCAAGGGCATCTTTGCCCGGCGTTTTACCTGGTCCCAGGCTCTGGATTGCTGTTCGCACTTCCTCAACAGATGGCAAATCAGTCAGCCACTCACAAGGAATGGATACTTCCTCCAATATTTGAGGCATGTCAGCCCCAGCTGGGTCGAACTCACGGTGTTATCTGAGCTGAGAGGTTCCCCTCCCCCAAGACCTCACAGAAATGCTGAGAAAAAAATGCAATTATTTTCCTGGGGGTCGGAGATTGGATCACCGTTCTTTTCCTTAAGGTTTGTAATCTGTGTGATGCTGCAAGTTACCTCATTGATGGAATTAAAGAGTCATTTGTGATTGTGAGCTGCTGAGGCAGTTTCCATCTCCTTAGCAACCGCGACGATCTAGTATCATTGCAGTGCTGCACGGCTCTCCGAGCCTTCGAGCGAAGGCTGCGGTAAGCCTTCTCATTGTTAGTTGTGGGGTGTTGTTGACGGTGGGAGGGGCCTGTCGCTTTCACTCAGCAAGCCGGAACACCTCCTTCGATAGCCAGAATTTCAGGGGAGGTCGGGACTGCTTACCCAATGCAGCCAAAGCGACTGCATTTCCTTCAGTGTCAGGTAAGTGGGGTGCTCCACGGTCAGTGCTGGTGTCAAGGACACGGGACTGCATTCGCTGTCCCGTCACTATGGGGTCAGATGTCCCTGGTTGGACCCGGAGTGCATCCATGATGTTGTGTGGATGCGCCAATACCGGAACAGCATATTGGTGATCACAAACCCATCGGCTGCATATCATTCGACAAGCCTCCTACTGCTGTTGTTGAGATAATCTGGTCCACGCCTATCATTGCGGCCCAAGTGCCCGTGTCATGACCCACTCGGGCATTACAGTCACCCGAGAGGATGACTCTACCACTAGGGGCCACTTTAGCCAGCACCTGCGACAGGAGGTCATAGCATAGAAGGCATCTGACTCAGCAGACTGCCTGCATCAATCCACTGATATCCATCTTAAGTGGAGGTGTAAAGCCACCACCACGACCATCCCTCGCCTTCTGTTCGTGGGGAGTTGAGCTCACAGTAGCCTGGGACTCAACGCTTCCCACACCTCAACATCACGCTCACACACCGAGTGAAGTTTTAGTGTTCATAAGAGGAGCCACGCCACATTTGTTTGGCGGTGTCCTGCCCCGGATGGGGGACTACTGTCCACCCCTCGTGGGTTGTAGAGTCTGGAGGGACCGGCCGAGATCCTGACAGAGGTGTGACGGCTTCTCCTCTGCCGTGAGCGTTCACAATGTTCCGCGTGGGCAGCCGCCGTGAGTTCCTGGCTGTGTTTGGAGGAACCCCGTGGGTGGAGGGGGTCAGTCTCCTGGCTCAGCCAAATGGGGTTTGGCCGGAAAACGTCGTAAGCGCCTGTCCCCCCAGGGCCTCCGGCACAAGCTTAATTTGTCTGGCAACACGACCCCCACCTCCTCGCTGGCTCACTGGTGTCAGACGGCAGCACGATGCTGTGTTGTCACCGGTGCCATCGAGGAGGAGGAGGAGGCTGGCAGGAGGAGTCTAATAATGAGTTATTTACCCTCGTGACATTCACATCGCCAACATCGTGGCCAACGGGGGCTTTGATTTTGTGCGAGGGGCTTGTAACCCCTCCAACTTTAATTCAATTACCAAAAATCACACACACATATGGACAGGCTCACACAATAACCACAGCCGCCATTCTACACTAAGTGGCGGTTACGTCACGACAGCACTTGTGCCAGGCTAGGTGTACTATGCGGCTATTACGTGAAGTGTCGAAGGCTCTCTGCTGGCAGGGGATGGCGGGCCATGGGTTGACTGGCTGAGATGACTGGCAGATGCACCACATGTACTCCCCACTGTGCCAACTCGCTACGTTTTATCAATCTGCCGCTCCGCTCGTTGTTGTGAGCGTCGCTCCTCCGCCCTCCGATGTTGCTGGAGGGCGACTGCCTCCAACTGCCCAGTAGCAGCGTCCTTCACGAGCTTCCTCCTTCAGAGGCAGATCTTGACATCGCTGGTGCCGGTCATCCACTCAGCTCCACATCCTCCTGTACCGCATCTGCCCATCTTTCCTCTAGCCAGTGCCACGCCCGTCTACCCCCCTATACCCAGCCACACACTCACACGAAAAGATTCCCCTTATAACCAAAACAGGCCGGGAGAGTACCCGAGGGGGTGGCTGGCCAGCACCACACCCGACCGCCTTCATCTCCCCAGTACTGATGCTTCCACTACGCACCGAGTACTCAAGTTTAAGTTCGAGTCGACCTATGAGGATGCCCAGGACCGGTTCAAATATTCGCCACCGATTTTGTCCGTGTGCGCAAATGGAATTCGTGTAGCCGGGTTTATAGCGCAGCGCTAACCACTGCACCACCGCTCCCCACACACATTTCAGAGAGGGAGGAAGGCACAAAGATGATATATGTTGTTCAGGGAGGAAACAAAGTTGTTCCAAAACGTTGGTGGTGCTACGGCAAAGGATTGTCACCTATTGTCACCTATTGTCACCTATTGTCACCTATTCCAATTGTTGTTCTTGTGATAGTTAAACGACAATTAGATGGACGCCTTAGCTTTGTTGGATTTGCCAATGGGGTTAATGAATTAGCTAAGTATAGCGTAGATTTGCCAATAAGAATGTTATGGATGAACGGGGCCCAATGGATTTTAAGTCGAGGTCACAATGGTGAGTCCTGTATGGCACATCCAGTGCAAATAAAAGAGCAGAATGATGACGTGGGATAAGTGTATTTAGTGATCCATTAGTAGCTGATCTGTGAGCAGTGTCAGAGTCGGTTTTCCCCTTTTTTCTGACAACATGAAAAAAGGGGAAAACCCTATTATCATATTTTGGTACTGGCAAAGGAGGTCCGATGCAGTGTCAGAGTCGTTAAAAAGTGGTAGAATGATAAATGTAGCCGACTCCAACCCACGAACGATCCCTAATCTTTGGCATCGAAATTGCACACTTGAGTTTTTATTACAAAAAAAAATGACTCATTTATTTAAATAAGTCATTAGGTCACCGTGACTCTATCTCGTTAAAAGACAGATTATTGGTGTGAGGTGGCTGGTATGCAAATAGTTATTGTTGTGTGAATTATGTTTTATTGGTTAGGTTTGAAACAATACATTGTTCTAGGTGTGAATTTAAATTCTTCATTTTTTGGACTCGATATGATAATAGATCATCGATAACTTTCATTTCTTTATCGGGGGTTAGGGGGGAGAGTTGTCGAATCCGGATTCGACTCCACAAATTTTGAGATTTCCCCGTCAACAGTTCGGTGCTTGGGGTAGCGTGCGCGACGCAGAAGCTTTGTGACGGTGATGATGACGATTATTGTTTTAATATATTTTGTAAATAATTTCTAATAATTCAGTACAAAGATATAATTGTCTCTCTCTCTCTCACACTTTGAACAAAGTGCACACAAAAGACAGCGCTGGCCAGCCCCGCTTTTATAAGCCTCGTGCGGACGAACCGGCTCTGTTTGTTTTTGATAAAAAAAAAAGTCTTCTCTCGCCAGTTGTGTTGCCCGGACGGTGTAATTAAAAGCACCATATGGGTTCAAAGATAATCCAGCTCGGCCGCAGCCTCAAACAGAGCAGGGAAACACAATCTAAATTCAAATTGGAGTGGCTGGGCTTTTGATAGGCATACATCTGGGCCACCGTGGCCCCAAATCCCCGAGCCAATTAATGCACTCACCGCTAATCACTCGTCTCACTGGTGGACAATGGCAACACCGAGACAAAGAGGGGGGGCGGGGGCGAGGGGGGGTGTTGGCCATGGGGGGGGGGGGGGTGTCGAGGAAAGGGCAGGAGGAAGTGATATTAATAATTGCATAAAAACGTCCACGCATTCGTCAATAATATAAAAATAATTGTTTCGATTTGTAAGGCGTAGTTAAACAATGGGCATGAGAGCGTCACACACACGCACATGCAATAGCGTTGCGTGTGCGTGGCATTAAATATATAATAGGTGACGTTTCGGGAAATGGTCCTTCTTCATGGCACGTAAACAGTAATAACAATAATGATAGTGGTAACGATTTACCCTCCCCCAATGATTCAGCCCCAAACACCGATTCGGCGACTTGTCTCCATGCATAGTTCCGGTTCAATATGCATCGATGTTTGATTTTCGTTGAACAAAGTACTGTGGTGATGCTGTTGCTTCTGCTACTGCTACGTTGGCAGTGGTGCACAAGCACTTATCAACGACATCAACAACACGCAACGTTCGTCAATCACACCGTGGCCTTCACAGTCGACATTTCGAACAATGACCCTTTCTCACGCCAACAGGAGAGGCCACAGAAGGGTCGGGCAGAGAGCGTTAGGACAGTGTCCCCTTGACGAGTTCTTCTGCCATGCCTCTACCTCCGCGTTGCTAAATCTCAGCCCCCAAATCGCCCCAGCGTCAACAGGACGACCGGCTTCTCTCAATTCACGGTCTCTTCACGCGCCAGTGGATTGGCTGTTCATCTGGGAGCGGTATTGTTCAGCAGGACCCCATGGTGCATATGGTGAATAGTGCAGTCTCTCTGTGTCTCTGTCTGTTCACTATCAAACACGGTGGTCGCCCATGCGAGCGCTTGTCCATGCTCAACCCCCCCCCCCTACTTAGCTTTGCGAGATCTGCCGAGAGGCATCGCGTTCTGCACGATCCACTCATCGTAATGGGATGATGATGCGTAGCTAACTCATCATCATTATGACTTTAATTATAGCCCAGGAAGTATACTCACCGCGTGTCGAGGCAGAGCGAGAGACGTGTGATAGTCCATAACATGAATAATATTACTGCAGTAAGTCCTCGCTTGACGCAGTAGAAAAGTGCAGCGTTAAACGAAAAATGTGTTCAATGAAAAAATGTCCCTATAAATAATGTAACGATAAAGGGTATCAAGAAACGATGAACCGGCACAGTGAGATAGTGGGACAAATAACTGAGGGCACACCGCCACGTTACTCTATCATTCCTCATACTGCATCACCCCACTCGGCTCAAAAAGTCGTTCATCATCGACCACTCAGAAACCGCGTTATAACGGGCACGGTCCGCGTTATAAGGTGCACGTTCAACGTTGTGTGAAAAGTGTTCCCGAATGGAAGAACTGCGTCATAATGAAAACGCGTCGTGTGAACACGACGCTTTACGCGAGGACGTATGTGTACAAAATTACGATTCATAATTGTTTTGTTTCGGGATAGGGCCGTTTATAAAATGTGTGTCGTAAACCCTCCGCCACGCGACACAGCCAATTAAGGACCCGGATCAGGAAGCACTTCACTCGAGATCTGAGCTCAGGTTCACAACCTGATGATGCTGGGTGTGACCTCCAGCAAAACATCGCACACGTTTGAATTAAATTGTCACATCAGGTGGTGGAGGGTTTACGACAAACATGTTTAGGTGATCTAACCCAAAAAGCAAACTTAATTCTGAACTATAAACAATGTTTGTATTAGTATTCAGTTGTTGTATAGGAGGGTCGGTGATGAGACTGCATCACACATTGCTGCGCGATCCGCGAGCCACACGGAGGTGCGTGCACACACTCAGGGGCGTCCAGTCGTTTTGACGACGAGTTGTGTTTGATTGCACACGTGGGAGGAAACCGGAGCACCCAGAGACAATGCACGCTTGCGTGCGAGGGGGCAGCACTCGATCCCATCGTACAGATGGGCACGGGTGATTTGTGTCCCCACTTTGCTGCATCCGACTTCTCGTGGCGAGCCAGGGAGCGGCTCCGCCTCGACGCCCACCCCTCGCTGATGCCTCCACAAACAGAGCACGTGGAAGGGCAATCACCACCACCACCACCACCACCGCCACCACCACCGCAACCACCAATGCCACCGTTGCCCGGCCGACAACAAAATGGTATTGACAACCAAAGTTCGACGATACAACTCGCGACACTTACTTCATCTGAGCCATAGCAGCGGCCCTGGCGCCGAGAGGGCAGCGGAGCTCGGGAGGGCAGCCGACGCCCGCCCGCGCCTCTCTTCATATCCAGAGACGAGGCGGCGATCCGGGCGTGGGGGCTGAGGGCCCCTGCAAGCGGGGAGCGTGTCCCCCCACCCCCGTCCCTAACCCCGGGCGTTCATCGCCCCGCGGCCCCACGGCAGGGGCACGGCCGGGGGCGCTGTCCGTCATCCGCCGCCGCCTCCAACGACAACGACGGGGAATGAGGCTCCTTCCCCAAACGAATCACGGCCTCGGCGCTGAGTCGTCGCTCTCCGTCGCGAGCGAGCGCCGGGTGCCCTCCACCCGTCCCCTCGACGCGCGGGCGACAACCGCGCCGAGAGCGGGAGCGGGGATCTGTCAAGGTCGCGCTCCTCCTTCGCTTGACGGGCGGCAATGAAGAGGCTCGCGGCGCGGCCGAACCCCGTGCGCGCTGATTGGGAGCGCGGATTGTCTCGTCGAACGTCGATTCTCATCCGTGCGTGCGTGCGAGCACCTGTGTGTGTGTGTATGGGTTGGTGAGAGTTTGGGTGGGTGAGTGAGAGTTTGTGTGTGTGTGTGTGAGAGTGTATGAGTTGGTGAGTATATGGGTGAGAGTCTGTGTGTGTGTGTGTGAGTGTATGGGTTGATGAGAGTGTGGGTGGGTGAGATTCTGTGTGTGTGTGTGAGAGTATATGGTTTGGTGAGTGTGTGGGTGTGTGAGTGAGAGTCTGTGTGTGTGTGAGTGTATGGGTTGGTGAGAGTGTGGGTGGGTGAGTGAGAGTTTGTGTGTGTGTGGGTGAGAGTGTATGGGTTGGTGAGAGTGTGGGTAGGTGAGAGTGTGTGGCTCTGTGAGTGACAGTGTGAGCAGCTGGGCGTGGTGCTGGCCACCCACCCCCTCATGTATCGTACCGACCGTAATAGGTGCTCGCTAACACTTGCCCCAATCGTCTGTTAAGGCTATCCGGGGGGGATGTGTTTATGTCTCGTGTGTCTGTGTGCAGAGTGCTCGCATTGAACAGGGTAGCGACTCGTTATATTTGCTCTCGAGATTCTCCGAGCAAATCCACTCAGTGTCGATTGCCAAAATCGGGCTCTTTCCTACTTTTTTACTGATGTATCCACAAGAGCCACGCTACTGAGTCGCAAGACTCACTGCCAGGAGGGTCCTGCCGCTGCCGCGACGTTGACGTGTTTATTTTGTAAGATCTTGTCAGCTGATCACTGACGAGTCGAGTTTGCGCGAGGGGGCAACACTATGTCTCCGTACAGATGGAAACAGATGGCGATTGGTCCACACTTTTGCTGTACCCGCCTTCTCCTCCGGCTCCCCCTCGACGGCCACCCACGATAAGGGAATTTCGCAACCTCTGTGTGGTGATCCTCCAACCCTGGCTCCTGCTACTGCTGTTGCTGCTGCTGCTGCTGTTGCTGCTGCTGTTGCTGCTGTTGCCTATCAGATCGCCTGGGCCGTGCGAACCGGACCTCGCGACTCCCGTGCCGGGCTCACGGAGTCACGCGACGCCTCGACACCGTCGCCTGTCCACTGCTGGATGAGGGCCAGGAGCATGGAGGGGCTTTACAAGAAAACCGCACGGTTGCTTCCACCGCGTTGTCTATAAAATCACATTTTTCACTTCTCCAAAAAACAGCAACACAATGTTTATACACGTTGAAGGAGGAGGAGTACGCGATGGCAAACGCTTGGATCCACCCCTCCTCGCGCAGCGCCGGCGATAGCGCCGCTACCTCGGCGCGTCCACCAAGTGAAGGCGACTGACCGCACACACAAATCGCCGCCGCCGCCGCCACCAGCCACTATCGGTCCCCAGCAGCTGTGTGTTGTCCCGTGTCGCCTCGCGTCCCCCCCCCTCCCCTAGCGCCTGTCACGGACGCCTCAGAGGGCCAGCCGACACTACGACATGACGCGACTTCACGGCGTGCGTCCGGGAGCCTTGGAAGCCTCATCATGGCCGTGTCAGTCGGCGTGACCGAGCCAGCGACGCCACGAGTCTTGGGGGGGGTTTTCAAAAAAGACCCCCCAACCACCCCTTTCCCCCCCCCTCCCAGGCGTTGTGAATACACGCGGTATGTAGGTGGGACAGATACAACGAAGAACCTAAAGCCAACTCTGCCAAGCGATGGACGCAGGCGGCGAACACGCGCTCGGGTGACACGCCCCAGGCTGGTCGCAGGGTCGCGAGAGTTGGCGGCGACTTGGGGAAGGCCTTCATCCAGCAGTGGATTGATGACGGGTGGGGATGGTGGATGGTGTTTGAGAGCTAGAGAATATATATATAGGTGGGAGGGGGGATGATTTCAGTGGGGTGTCCACACGCAGAAGTCACGCGATTTACGATAGGCTTGAGCTGTTTTTGATATCTACATCGAGACATGTATACACACGTCTTCGTGGAGTTTACCGAACATCCTAGGATCACAGAGCTTGGGCAATTGTGGCGCCGATTCTGTGGCTGCCTTCACGCTTGCCTGTGGCTTCCTGATCCTTTCTCTCCGATTCTCCCTCCCTCCCTCGCGCATTGCAGCCTCTCTACCCCAGAGTTGCTGATCTGAAACATGTAACGCTGATCGATAAATATAAACAAAGATCTCCCGTATAGCCTCATAGACTGTTGGGGCAAGTGCTGTTAACGAGCACCTACGAAGGCCGGCACGGGGTGGGTGGTACTCACAAGAGGCCGAGTAGACCTAGGGGAGGCTCACGACCGGTTAAGATAATCGCCACTCGTATTTGCCGTAAGCGGGAATCGAACTCGGGTCGCCGGGTTCGTATCGCAGCGCGCTAACCGCTGCACTACCGCTGTCCATAGACACACACACACACATGTACTGTATATATACACAATATTGTTCCGTGGGCCAGGCGCATCTTGACAGAAGTAGCTCTGTTCCTGTGCAGTGTTTGCACTTGGGTCATCACCCCCAGGGGACTGAGAGAGGCGTCTCGCGTGGCGAGGCAATGTAGAAACTACGGAGCAGGGAAAACCGCGTGGTGAACGCAGCGCCAATCCCGTCATGGACTCTGTGGCCTGGGATCTGGCGAACCCGTGGTGAACGCAGCGCCAATCCCGTCATGGACTCTGTGGCCTGGGCTCTTGCGAGCGGTAGCTGAAAGCCGAGTCCGGGTCATGTTTTTGGTTTCGCTGAATTCGATGCGATTTTAATTGTTTGACCAGCGACGTCCCAAGACTCGGAAGTAAACAAATGATCTGGCTATGCTGCTGCTGCGTTAGCAATGGTGACAACCAATCACAACAACTCTGTTCAACGACACTAGTTATGTGCCATGAAGAAGGCCCATTGCCCGAAACGTCGCATATTATATATTTTTTTCCATTTCAAGACCACACACACACATTAAGTGCTATTGACGAATGTGCTGAGCGTTTAACGAGGACCTCGCATTGGCAAGTGTGGCCACTTCCACTGCTGTATCTTGTCTCCAGACAGACAACCAGATGGCACAGAGACACCGGGGCCTCGCTGTATCTCCACCGTGTCTCCACACAGAGACACCGTGTCTCCACCGTGTCTCCACCGTGTCTCCACCGTGTCTCCACACAGAGACATCGTGTATCCACCGTGTCTCCACACAGAGACACCGGGGCCTCCTCGTGTCTCCACCGTGTCTGCACACAGGGACACTGGGGCCGAGGCGCTGCGCCACGGCAGCTGAACTGGCGCAGTTCGCACAAAAGATAGAGAGAGAGAGGGGGTAGAGAGAGCGAGGGGGTAGAGAGAGCGACAGAGAGGGCGAGAGGGGTAGAGAGAGAGAGCGAGAGGGGGTAGAGAGAGAGGGGGTAGAGAGAGAGAGAGGGGCTAGAGAGAGAGAGAGGGTAGAGAGGGAGAGGGGGTAGAGAGAGAGGGCGAGGGAGAGAGAGAGAGAGCGTGCGTGTTCGCGCTCCGGGGAGAGCGAGAGCCCGCAGGAGGGGTGGGGGAGGAGGTGGGTGGATCGCTGGGGGTGGCGTGGAAGAGGAGGTGGGGGGGAGCGACGTGGCTTGCGCTGGGTGGAGGACCGAGGACCGGAGGAGGAGGAGGAGGTGGTGGTGGTGGGGGCGGCCGAGTGGGTTGGGTGTGGGGGGTGCGGGATGAGATGCACGGGGCGGAGATTGGGTGGCCCGGGTGTGTGTGCGCGCGCGTGAGTGTGTGTATGTGTGTGAGTGTGTGTATGTGTGTGAGTGTGTG
>JAAXLI020001608.1:0-10816 GCA_014621495.2 Entosphenus tridentatus
TCCATTCTACGTGACTTTACCGAAAGAACCAAGAAGAAAAATAATAATGGGCTTTAAGCTTTTTGCCGGTATCAAAGTAACAAGCCCAGCGCTTGCTAGCGAGTGTCTATTGCAGCCAGCATTGCCCATGAGACGGGGGGGGGGGGGGCACTGGGTTCAGGGGGGGTGGCGCTGCGGTGGGTAGGAGATGTTGACTACCTCGCTTGGTATGCAGGAGGTCATGGGTTCCATCCCGAACCTGACGCCTGCTGTATATTTGGAGTTTGCGTGGTGGTGAGATGTTAACTATCTCGCTTGGTATACAGGAGGTCGTGGGTTCCATCCCGAACCTGACGTCTGCTGTATATTTGGAGTTTGCGAGGTGGTGAGATGTTAACTACCTCGCCTGGTATGCAGGAGGTCGTGGGTTCCATCCCGAACCTGAAGCCTGCTGTATTTTTGGAGTTTGCATGGTGGTGAGATGTTAACTACCTCGCTTTGGTATTCAGGAGGTCGTGGGTTCCATCCAGAACCTGACACCTGTATATTTGGGGTTTGCGTGGTGGTGAGATGTTAACTACCTCGCCTGGTATACAGGGGGTCGTATGTTCGATCCCTATCCTGACGCCTGCTGTATATTTGGAGTTTGCATGGTGGTGAGATGTTAACTACATCGCCTGGTATACAGGAGGTCGTGGGTTCGATCCCGATCCTCATGCCTGCTGTATATTTGGAGTTTGCGTGGTGGTGAGATGTTCACTACCTCGCCTGGTTTACAGGAGGTCGTGGGTTCCATCCCGAACCTGACGCCTGCTGTATCTGTGGAGTTTGCATGGTGGTGAGATGTTGACTACCTGGCCTTGTATGCAGGAGGTCGTGGGTTCCATCCCGAACCTGACGCCTGCTGTATTTTTGGAGTTTGCATGGTGGTGAGATGTTGACTACCTCGCCTGGTATACAGGAGGTTGTGGGTTCCATCCCGAACTTGACGCCTGCTGCATATTTGGAGCTTGCGTGGTGGTGAGATGTTAACTACCTCGCCTGGTTTACAGGAGTTCGTGGGTTCGATCCCGATCCTGACGCCTGCTATATATTTGGAGTTTGCGTGTCTCTCTCCCCGTGGTGGCGTTGATTTTCTTCGGGAGTGGTGGGGACCCGACGGGGAACTCCACATTTAGAATCGACATCAGGAGTTTATAGTATTTTGGTCTGCTTTAAACTCTCACACGATCATGACGCCGCTTCGTTTGTGCAATAATTTGTGATAGCCGGGCTCGCTTTTGAAAAAGAGCCACACAGCTCAGAGGAGCCTTACCTGGCAAAATGAAAACAAAAGAAGGTTTCGTTTAGTTTAATTTAAAGCTTTCGTGACTTCAGGGATTCATATTCTTGGTTCTTTCGGTAACGTCACGTTTTATATTTTTATTATTTTATTGTTTCCCTTCTACGTGACTTTACCGAAAGAGCCAAGCATATGAAGGTTTAGTTGATGGTAATTGAACCTGGGTTCACACCCAGGGTCTCGGCGGTGACCGGCTCCGGGAGGGCTCCTAAGCCCCTCTCGGTCACCAGAGACTCCTCCATCAAGATCAAGAAAAAAAAACCTTCTCAGCCAATACTCATTTTCGTATTCAGAGAGTCCCACCCATCACTATTCCTGCTACTGTGATCGTCGTCGTGAAGCCCTTTGCATTCTCCGCTCAGACATAACATGACTGGAGGTATTGCGGTCTATGCAAACATGACTCCTTGTAAAAAGGTGTCAGTTTTGTTGCCAGATAGAAGGGTAAAAAACCAATTATCATATTTTTACTGGCAAATGAGGTTCCCATGGTGTAAATGCTTACCCCGAGCTCTCATACTCTGATGGTGCATTGTCTTTGAGTTGTGCGCCTTTTGGCGTCATCTCGTCCAACCCATGTGAGACTAGGCTCTAAGGAAAGCTGTCTCGGGTGTGGACCAATCAACTTCAAGGACAGTGCACATTATCAGAGTTATGTCTTTTGTTTGTATTATGACTGCAGGTATTGCGGTCTATGCAAACATGATTCCTTGTAAAAAGGTGTCCGTTTTGTTGCCAGATAGAAGGGTAAAAAACCAATTATCATAGCGAGGGCTGATCCTTTAAATCGTGCGCGCTGGGTTAGTGCTGGGTGGGTGGTGGTGGATGCGGTGAGCCCATTTGCCCCCCCCCCCCCCCAAATCGCTTTGCGTTCGCGAAGTTTCTGCTGCACCCCCCCCCCCACGCTTGCGCCCTCCGCCCTGTGCGGTCGACGTTTGTGAACAGGGCCGCGCGCGTTGAGTCGCAATGGAAAATAAACGAAACACACGGGGGGGGGCGGGGGAGGTTAAATGTCATAAACGCATAACACGCCAGGGTTGGTGGGTGTGGATGTGGTGGTGGTGGTTGTGGTGGTAGGTGTGGTGGTGGTGGTAGGTGTGGTGGTGGTGGGGTGTGTGGTGAGGGTGGTATTAGGGGGCTAAAGAGGTGGGGGTGGCGGAGGGGGGCACGGTGGGAGTGGGGGGGGGGCACGTGGGTGGGAGTGGCGGGGGAGCACGGAGGAGTGAGGGGAGGGCACGTTGGGGGGGGAGTGTAGTGAGGGTGGTGGAAGGGGGCTATGGAGGCAGTAGTGGTGTTGGGGGGGGCACGGTGGGATTGAGGGGGGGGCACGGGGGGTGGTGTTGCACCCCCTCCAAATTAGGAGGAGGGTCGGCAGTAAATATGCGCGCGCGGTTATCAGGGGGATAGTAAGCTGCGGGGTAATGGTGCAGATAAATTACGCGTGGACCGCACGGGGGAGGAGGAGGAGGAATGGGGGGGGGGGGAGGCTCCCCGCCGGCGCGGGGAGGGGGCTCCGGGGGCCGCCCCGGGGGGCCCCACTGGTTATCCTCTGCACGGTCAAAGGCGCAGCCCTGCAATCGCTTGCCCGTGCCCCACGGCTGGAGGGAAAGGCCGCCGCTACCTGGAGGAGCTCCAGAGAGAGAGAGAGAGGGAGAGAGCGGGTGGGGATGTTTTTGGCCTACTCTTCCACGCTAGCCTGTACGTCTTGTAAGAGTTGCTACGACCCACGCTCTATCCCACCGCACGTGACCTGCACGATCGAGACGTCATCGTGGTATAAGTCAACGTTGCCAGCACCATCAAAGACGAAGACAAAGGTCCCCCGTATAGCCTTAACAGACTGTAGGGGCAAGTGCTGTTAGCGAGCACCTATGAAGGCCGAAACGGTACACGAGGTTGTGGGTGGCCAGAACCACGCCCGACCGCCTTTGTCTCCCCAGTGGTGATGTTTACACACCGCCCCAGATACTAATTTGAGGCTGAGTCGACCTAGGGGAGGCCGAGCACCGGTTCAAATACCGGCCACTGGTTTTGGCCGTCAGCGGAAATCGAACTCGGGTCGCCGGGTTCGTAGCGCAGCGCGCTGACCGCTACACCACCGCTGCCCACCATCGCCACCGCCATCACCTTCCCAAGGCGTTCTGCACTCCCCTTAGGGGGATCAGGCGCCTCGTGGCTCTCTCCGACCATCTGCTCTTGGGTCTGCCCGTCGGTCGCTGTCTAAACTGCGTTGTGTCCACCGTGAACGTTGCTGAACTTCTTTCGCACCGTACGTAGCCAACCGATTTGGAGGTGCGGGGAAGGGCAACACAGCTGTGGGTCTCTGCGTGAGTCTATGGGTCTCTGCGTGAGTCTATGGATGTCTCTGTGAGTCTATGGGTCTCTGTGTGAGTCTATGGGCCTCTGCGTGAGTCTATGGGTCTCTGTGTGAGTCTATGGGTCTCTGTGTGAGTCTATGGGTCTATTTTGATGACTATATGGGTCTCTGTGTGAGTCTATGGGTCTTTGCGTGAGTCTATGGGTCTCTGCGTGAGTCTATGGGTCTCTGCGTGAGTCTATGGGTCTCTGCGTGAGTCTATGGGTCTCTGTGTGAGTCTATGGGTCTCTGTGTGAGTCTATGGGTCTCTGTGTGAGTCTATGGGTCTCTGTGTGAGTCTATGGGCCTCTGCGTGAGTCTATGGGTCTCTGTGTGAGTCTATGGGTCTCTGTGTGAGTCTATGGGCCTCTGCGTGAGTCTATGGGTCTCTGTGTGAGTCTATGGGCCTCTGCGTGAGTCTATGGGTCTCTGTGTGAGTCTATGGGTCTCTGTGTGAGTCTATGGGTCTCTGCGTGAGTCTATGGGTCTCTGCGTGAGTCTATGCGTCTCTGCGTGAGTCTATGGGTCTCTGTGTGAGTCTATAGGTCTCTGCGTGAGTCTATGCATGTATGTAGAACTTTATTCGCGCCGTACGTAGCAACTGTGCTAATCGGAAGTGCGGAGGATTGGACACCATGGCGGAGCCGATTCGGTGGCGGGGCGGGGGGGGGGATCAAGAACCTTGCCCCCCACCGATTGTTCGCCTGCCTGGCGCGCTCTGGGAGATGGAATCGAACCAGCGCGCTCTGTCTGCATCGCACGGCCGGTGGAGCGGACCGTGACCACCACAGTGACTGTCGTGCTCGGAGGGTGGAGTGGGGGGGGGGGGGGGGGGGGGGGCCACGCCCCCCCCCCCCCCCCAATTATCCAATGACGCCGTCTTCGAGTGGAAGCCGCTCCGATGGGATTCGAGCCCTTGCACGCGAGCCTGCGGTGCACGGGGGAGTGTGGCTGGGTGTGGTTGTGTGATTGTGTGATTGTGTGTGTGGCACAGCGCGATCATTTCAGACACGTGCCCCCCATCGTTTATTCAGCTGCCGCGCCTGGAGGTGGGGCAGCTGAAGGTGCAGCCCTGCGTGATGTCTCGCTCACGACTGTGTTACTGGACGGCGTGGGAAGACAGGGACTTTGTGGGGAGCGGTGGAGAGGGGGGGTGGGGGTATTTCGGTAGTGAGATGTTAACTCCTTCGCCTGGTATACAGGAGGTCGTTGGTTCGACCCCGACCCTGACGCCTGCTGTGTATTTGGAGTGTCATCTCGCGACCCGTGGTCGCGTGGTCCTCCGGAAATTTTCCTTCCACATTTAAGATCAACCACACGCTTTGAGATAATGCTGCTGATTCTGGATTTGAAGCTTTCGTGATTGCAAGGATTCATACTCTTAGGTTTTTTTTCGGCAAAGTCACGTAGGTAAAAAATAATAGAAATAAAATAATTTAATTTCTATTATTACTTCTATAATTCTGCTGCTTTACATTTCTACACGACGATGATGAGCCACTTCTTTGAGCAATCTTTTGAGATCGCCAGGTCGCTTCTTCAAAAGAGAGATACTGTATGTAGCTCAGTAGGGCCTTACCTGGTATAATGATATATATTTATAGTTTAGATTATAGTTAGTTTCAGAAACCTGCCCGGATATGAAATCGAACCGGTGCCTTCAGTGATTGCAAGGCCACCGAGCAGCAGTTCCTCGTGTCTCTGCTGTGGCATCTCCGCCCCCCCCGACCCCCCCCCCCCCCCCCTGAGTCTATTCCTCTTAGCGCCATTCCAATCAGCGACGTTCAGAAAACAAACAAAGGAAAATAAATGAGACCGAGAGAGAGAGAGAGAGAGTGGGCAAATGGAAATTAATTGCAGAGGATTATAGTCAGAATTTCAAATTTAATGGGTTTTAGGGTCTGTGTTTGGCTTGTGTAAGCAAAATCACGTTTGCGCGCTTGATTGTTGGGTTGCAAAAGAGGTGTTCTTTTAAAGAATAATAACAACTTTCCAAATTGGTGTGACGTTTAAGGAATGAATTATTTAAAAGGAATTCATCATCTTGTATGTATCCAAGCAGTCGTGTGTTTGTTCATCGGCCTCTAACCTAATGAGGGTGTTACTTCTAGTACATACTAGCACGAGCATTATTAATTCGACACATTTTAGTATATCTAAATAATTATATTCGCAATAATGACGTACTTGCGCTTTGTCAATCCACTGCTGGAAGGAGGCCCTCCTCCCCAGGCCGTGTGGGTCGTGGGGTGTTTTTGTTTCTTGTTCGTTTGACCATACTTCACCGCGCTGGTCAATGCGGCTTAGTGACAATCGGTGCCACGTGCGGTGGCAGGGAGGGCGCGCGGTGGGTGCGGGTGGAGGGGGGGGCGACGACTGGTTTCAGACACCGGGCATCACTTCAGTTGACCTTTGAGACATCGACATAAAAAAATTAACCCGTAAAAACAAAGTTTTTCACTATAAATCCTTTATATGCGTGGCGGCTAGAGTCCTCTCGTCCTCTGGCTTGAGATGGCTGCCACCTATGGGTCAGATGATTGCCTGCCACCATTAAGCAATTGGTAATTAAATATTTTAAAAAACATTGCCTAAAAAGTGTACAATTTTGGAAAAACATTTTCACGAAAATAAATTGTCACGCACAACGAGTCTGTGTGCAAAATGTCAGCTTCATTGGATCACGGGAAGTGGGTTAAAAAACGACCGAAATATTTGCACGGTCGTAAGCGCGCAAGCAAGCAAGCAAGTGAACTTAATATAAAGGATTTAAAAACGTGCGTTTTGTTATGACGAATACACGCATCGTCTCCGCGCATCTTGTTTGTTTCACTTTCAGTTATTTTTTAAGAAGCGTGGGCCTTCTGAAAGTCGTGCTTAAGAGCAACGCACTCTGACGCTAACCTGTTCACGGTGCAAGCTCAGCCCATCATGCTCTCTGCGGGTTAAAACAAAAGAAAAGTCGAGTACCACGTTTGTGCAAAGTTGACCGTACAAGGGATGTGTTCCCATTTTTATTCCTGAGTTATTTCCCCCCCCCGAAAAAATCTGAATAAATTTGGGTCTAAATACGAAATTTTGAATTTGGGGTGTCACGTGGTGTCACGTGGGATCGAGATTTCGTCAACATCATTACCACGAAGTCACCTTAAATGATTCTTACATCATGGGGTGAATGAGAGTTGTTTTCAACATGGTCTGATCGCTCCCCAACCCAATTCCAGAGGAATGTGGAATTTCCACAGCTGACTCAGGGCTGCCTGACCATTGCTTTACGATCAGTTTTGAGCAAAGGAAGATGCTCCAATCATTAAAATCCTTCACGTAAAAATAAAAATTTCGTATTCGGACCGTAAAAATACCCCAAGAAAACCGTCGCCACGCGTTAATAATTCAGCGGGCGAGCGCGGGTGGCATCGTTTACATTTTACGCCTCTAAATTCGGGGTAAATAACACTGGTCAACAAAAAAAGCATTTTTATCTGGCCTGGACTTTTGCAGCTCTTTTAGACTAATTTCAGGGTGCTGATTCCAAATCTGATCTCAGATTTGCTCTATCGCATCTCATTTTTATGCTATCGGCATACCCAATTTTCATTTATTTTACCCGAAATTAACTCCGTCACTCATGATTGCAAGTTGTTGCGAGTCAGTGACTGCTTTAGTGTTAAAATATGGTGCTGTATTTTTAGGATAGTGTGTTTATAATATCATTTTATGTAGATATCCACATTTATTTAATATTTTTCATCTGCAGTTTTTATTGAAAATGCAATATTTGATATCTCAACAACCTGATGTGATAGACAAAAAACTGATGCCAGATTTGGAATCAGAACTCCAAAATTACCTTAAAACCGTTGGAATACCTTATGCCAGAAAAAGTGTGTTGATCAGTGTAATATATTACGCACACACACACACGCGCGGGGCGGCAGCGACCCGCCGCTTTGCGTTTCACTTTGTCGAGCTGCCGAGCTTGCGAGCGGAGCGCCAAAGAAGTTACATTTTTTGGGCTCCAAAATCCCCCAAAAACGGCTTGACGCGCGACTTCTCTCCTACGCGTCCGTGTCTTTGTCTGTCTCTCCATTTGGCTTTGCCTTGAATCGGGTTTTTGGGGTTTTTCTATCTCAGATCCATTGACTCGTTGTTGCTGGTTCGCCCCAAAACGAAGTGAACCCCCCCCCCCCCCCCCCAAAGACATTCTAGATTTGAAGTTTTCGTGACTTGCAAGGATCCATACTCTTTCGTTCTTTCGGTAAAGTTACGTAGGTGAAAACAAAAGAAAAAAAAATACAAATAATCTAATTAAATTTGATTATTTCTATTTTTTTACAATTTTTTTTGGAAATTATCAAATTTAATTTGATCATTTCCATTTTTATTATTATCATTTTTTATTATAATTTTTTACCCCCAAAGACAGACTACCTCTTTGTTCCTTACAAGAAACCAGCCGGGGGGGCCGGCCCCCCCCCAAATGAGCCTCTCTCCATTGATTGGATAAGTGCGGTGCGAAAGTTCGTTCAACATACGCACACTCGGCCCACCTTCTAATTCCATCACCTCCTTTGGTTTCCCCGAAAGACGATTCAGGTACACAACGACGCAGACGACACGAAAAGGAGGGTTGACACCAGCACAACACACGTTACGAGATTGCAGCGCAATGGAAACCTGTTTAGAAACCGCGTGTTTCAATTAAACTATTTAAATAAATAAATACAATCAAATTAATAAAAGTAAAATAAAAATAAAATCAAAAATCACGACGTTTCGGAGGCAACCCAAGCTTCCGTCTTCAGGTGGAACCTTCACAGCACGACAGCTGTATCAAGTAAGAGAAATTCCAAGAAAACAGTCCTTGTGTATATACTGGTTGAGGGTGGGAGGAGCCAAGGTAGGCCCTGAATATTATTATTGTGAGGTTCGGTGCGGCTGAATCCTTGCAGTCACGAAAGCTTCAAATCTAGAATTATTTAAATGAACCCTACAACCCCCTTGGTATAGGTGAAGAAGACAGATGGAGGAGGGGGGACGGCGGGGGGAGGGGTTGGTGCCTAAATGCTCAAATGGATGCTCTGCAGAATCAATGCCGGCTGAATGAGAGGTCGTGAACGAGTTCCATCTGAAGTTCTCGTGACTGCAATGACCCATACTCTTTGGTTCTTTCGGTAAAGTCACGTAGGTGTGTTGCGTCCGAAACGTCGTGATCTAATTTATTTTTATTTTTAAATCCTTTATATTAAGTTCACTTGCTTGCTTACGACCGTGCAAATATTTCGGTCGTTTTTTAACCCACTTCCCGTGATCCAATCGAGCTGACATTTTCCACACAGACTCGTTGTGCGTGACAATTAATGTTCGTGAATTTTTTTCCCAAAATGTTACACTTCTTAGGACAAAAATATTATATTTAATTACCAATTGCTTAATGCTGGCATGCAATCATTTGACCCATAGGTGGCAGCCATCTCAAGCCAAAGGACGAGAGGACTCTAGCCGCCACGCATATAAAGGATTTATAGTGAAAAACTTTGTTTTTACGGGTTAATTTTATTTTTACCTACGTGACTTTACCGAAAGAACCAAAGAGTAAAGCTTCCTCCCTACCCCGTAGTTTTGCATTTAGATGCACCAGAGCAGTAATTCTTTATGCAATTTATTGGCCCATTCCTGCAGTGTTGGGGGAGCGTGCTTCCAACACCTCCTGACATCCGCCATCGTCCCGCGTTTGGGCGCCGCGGTGGCTTGGAGATGTTAACTACCTCGCCTGGTCTACAGGAGGTCGTGGGTTCGAACTCGACCCTGACGCCCGTGGTATTTTTTGGAGTTTGCGTGTTTTCTCTCCCCGTGGATTCTTCTTAGGGTCCTCCCAATTTTCTATCCACGTTTCGAATCAACATCATCGCGTGTTTAGAACACATGCCTTCTGTACATTTCCACACGATGATGATGATGAGCCACTACGTTGAGCTATCACTTGTGCTGGCCAGGATCGCTTCTGTAAAAATACCTACGTTGCTCAGTGGGGTCTTACCTGGTCAAATTAAACATGGTTTGGTTTAGTTTTAGTTGAGCTGATGAACCAAATAATTCAGGCACATTTGCCCGTGACGTGACAACTTGATTTGATTTGCTCTGTCGGGTGGTGGAGGGTTACAATTATTTTTTTAAAACGATGACACCAACGTGTCCACCTAATACAAAATAAACTATGAATTGCACGAGGCAAACTGCGTTCATTTTCGTTCGCCGCTTAACAAATCGTGCGACAAAGACAATTCCACATCTTTTTTTGCGGTGGGGGGTCAACATATCGGACGTGGAGATAGCGGCGCTTTGTGATGCATTGTTTCCTATACATAGGGTGCTTCAAAACAATATTAACACTTACATGGGACTTTCGTTTTTAATTGAAAAATAACGGTTACTACACTGTAACGTGATAACAAGTGTAATGTTAACAGCTTCAACAAGTTAAAAGGTCTCCCACTTGTTCGCCGTCATTATCAACGCGTGCCCTGGAATTTTCTCAGAAGTGTTCACATTTTTTGAAGCACCCTCTATATATAAAAATGTATCAAGTGAAACTTTATCGGATCATAAGCAGGGGCAAAAGGCAGCGTGAACGATCGCACAATGTTCAGTGCTAGCTCGCGAATAACTAAAGCCTAATTTTCACGGTGCCATGTGTTTATTTATTTTTATTCAGATTTGAATAATGTCGTTTTCTTTTGTTGCTGCTGCCGCTGCTGCTGCTTCGGTCAATTAAAATCAGTTCAGACGATGTCATTTGAAGATACGTGCGTTATCTTTTTTTGTATTTAAATCCTTTGTTCTGGATGCTATACAAGACGCATTGCTTGACGCATCACTGGCTGAAATGTCACACCACACGGTCGCGCTCTGAGATTACACGCGCTTGCCTGTCTCTCAACCGAAGGTGAGCTCATCAAGGAAGCCTCCTCTATCTTAGCGCCCTCGATTTGATATCTGTTCCAGCGCACTATGCACGCAGCAGCAGCAGCAGCGGCAGCAGCGGCGGCGGTGTCGTTCAGGAGCTCGACGTCAATGCCGAGGCTCTGCTGCTGCTGCTGTTGCTGCTGCTGTTGCCGCTGTTGCTGCTGCTGCTGCTG
>JAAXLI020001608.1:13416-23485 GCA_014621495.2 Entosphenus tridentatus
CTACATGGCCACATTCGCAATGCTGTGGCTTGTCTTTGACGTATCTCTATGTGTCTCAATGTGCATCAGTGAGTCTCTATGTATCTCAATCTGTCTCAATGTGTCGCTAAGTATATCTATATATGGCTCTGGCTTCTGTATGGCTTATTTTTGACATATCTCTATGTAGTAATAGGTTTTTACCCTTTCAACTGGTACAAAAACTGGCCAGATGACGCCAAAAGGCATCATCTGTCCAACACCAATGGAGACTATGCTCTAAGAAAAGCTGTCTCAGGTGTGAACCAATCAACTTCAAGGACAGTGCATATCATTATCATCATCAGAGTTGTTTATTTTTGTTTGCATTTTGACTAATTGTGTTGTGGTTATTGCAAACATGATGCCTTGTATAAAGGTGTCAGTTTTTGTACCAGTTGAAAGGGTAAAAACCTATTACTATATTTTGCCACTGGTAAAGGAGGTTTAATAGTATATCTCTATGTGTCTCAATGTATATCAGTGAGTCTCTATGTACCTCAATCTGTCTCAATGTGTTGCTAAGAATATCTATATGTGGCTCTGGCTTCCGTATGGCTTGTTTTTGACGTATCTCTATGTGTCTCAATGTACATCAGTGAGTCTCTATGTATCTCAGTCTGTCTGTATGGCTCTCTCAGTATGTCTATGCATAGCTCTGATTTGCGTATGACCATGTGTTCGGCAGATGAATGCGAATAGAAATGCCGAGCTCTGCTTTTTCTGGCCACGACGAGAGGGATTCGGCAGAGAGAGTTCGTGTCGTTTCGCTGTTCCTCCTCCTCCGTTGAAGGAGAGCAGGCCACAGTGGGTTTACTGTATGGTCAATCATTGTGGATTGAATCATCTTGATTTAAAGCTTTCGTGACTGCAGGAATTCATATTATATGTGTCTTTCGGTAAAATCACGTAGATATGTTCAAAGAAAATAACCAGAAATAAAAAAAAACTACGACGTTTCGATCGCAACGCAAGTGGTCGTCATCAGGAGGAAAAAAATTAACCCGTAAAAACAAAGTTTTTCACTATAAATCCTTTATATGCGTGGCTGCTAGAGTCCTCTCGTCCTCTGGCTTGAGATGGCTGCCACCTATGGGTCAGATGATTGCCTGCCACCATTAAGCAATTGGTAATTAAATATAAAAAAAAATTGCCTAAAAAGTGTAAAAAAAAATTCACGAAAATAAATTGTCACGCACAACGAGTCTGTGTGCAAAATGTCAGCTCGATTGGATCACGGGAAGTGGGTTAAAAACGACCGAAAGATTTGCACGGTCGTAAGCGCGCAAGCAAGCAAGCAAGTGAACTTAATATCAAGGATTTAAAAAGAGAGGAAAGCTGCTGAGACAGACTGTTTTAAGGTTTTGAAATCGGTGTAGCCCAAGGCTCATAAACGAAGTGGGCGGGGCTATTGATGTTCATGTGAGAAATTAGTTAATGGGAGATCGAAGAACGACCTCCACGACGAGCACGCAGAGGAGGCTTAATAAGATGGGAACAAACTGAGCAACCATTGGAAGGACGTTATTAACCAGCTTAAGTCATAACTGGCTTGCGGTGATTCCATCCTACCTTGCGATGTTAGTTGTTATTTGCGGCTCTCTGATGTTATATTCTTAGGTTTTTTCCGGTAAAGTCACGTAGGTAAAAAAATAAAATTAATAAAAGTAAAATTTAAAAAAATACACCACCTGGCCAGTGAATTAAGACATGTACATCGGGCCCTCAGGATGAACGGATACTCTGACCGCACCATCCGCCAAGCTGTTTCTCCCACCATACAGAAACAGCCACATGAAACTCCGATCAAAACAATCACGTTACCATACATAGCAGGCGTGACCAAAAAGATCTCCAAAATTCTAAACAAACATAAGATTCAAGTCCGATTCAGTACAGTACATAACATCCGTGATCTAATTCCATCTGTGAAAGATGTCATTCCTGACTTACAATACCCTGGAGTCTACAAACTGAGTTGCAGTTGTGGTGATTGCTACATTGGAGAAACGAAACGTCATATCTCTGATCGTGTCCGCGAGCACAAATCAGATCTAAAACACGGCAAAACTGATTCTTCCGCCGTTGCCGATCATTGCTACAACGCTGTGGGCTCTCATGAAATCGTCTTTTCCAAGACTAAGGTGCTCTGCAAGCCTCCTGGCTACCATCAAAGGTTTGTACACGAGGACATCCAAATATACAAACACAGACATAATTTCCACCGTGATGATGGGTACAAACTTAGTAATCATTGAAAAGATGTTATTAACCATGCAAAAAAATTTAACTACACATATTTGGAGCATTCCTACATAACAATAGGCTCAGTCAACCATTCTACAAAACAAAGACTATTTCCTGGCAGCGATTTAAGCCGCACTACCTCTACATAATAATAGGCTCAGTCAACCATTCTACACAACAAAGACTAATTTCCTGGCAGTGATTTTAGCCGCATCATCTCTACATAACAAAAAGGCTCAGTCCCTTTTACACGCACCTTTACATCATCCGCACCTAGTTTACACAACAAAGGCTCATTCTTAACAGCGTGCTTCAGCCGCACCGAACCTCACAAAAATAATATTCAGGGCCTACCTTGGCTCCTCCCACCCTCAACCAGTATATATACAAATACTGTTTCTTGGAATTTCTCTCACTTGATACAGCTACTGTGCTGTGACAGTTCCACCTGAAGACGGAAGCTTGTGTTGCCTCCGAAACGTCGTGATTTTTATTTTATTTTACTTTATGAATTTAAATTTTTTACCTACGTGACTTTACCGAAAAAACCTAAGAATATGAATCCTTGCAGTCACGAAAGCTTCAAATCTAGAATCTCTGATGTTACATGAACAGGTTCAATTTCTCGGCCACCTCGTGCGCCGACGCGATCTCACATTATCATGCTAATTTCTCACGTTAACATCAATTGGCCCACCAACTTCGTTTATGACCCTTGGGCTACACCCATTTCATACCTTTAAGACAGTCTGCCTCAGCAGCTTTCCTCTCTTTTTTCCTCCTGATGACGACCGCTTGTGTTGCGATCGAAACGTCGTCGTTTTTTAATGTTATTTTCTTTGAACCTACCTACTTAACTTTACCGAAAGACCCAGAGAATATGAATTGTGTATTGCATGGCCACAATCGCACTACTGTGGCTTGTCGTTGTTAATACATCTGTATCTCCATGAGTCTTTAAATACATATATGTGTGTATCTATGTATCTCTGTGTATCTCTATGGGTTTACTATATGGTCCATAGTATTGTTTGCATACCAACAATCGCATTTCTGTGGCTTGTTGTTGATATGTATGAGTCTTTATATATCTACGTGTCTCTAGGTATCTCTCTTTGTCACTATGTGTCTCTTTGAATCTCTATGGGTTTACTGTGTGGTTAATAGTGTATGTTACACGGCCATCATCGTACCGATGTGGTTTTTTGTTCATATATACTGCACATCTATGAGTCTTTATATATGTCTACGTGTCTCTAGCTGTCAATATGCATCCCTATGGGTTTCTTCTTATCTCCGTGTATCTTTGTGGGTGTACTATATGGCCTATAGTTTTTCTTTGCACGGCCACAAACGCACTACTGTGACCTGTGTCTTTAAATGTCCATTCGTGAAGGAGATGTGAGCTTCGGCCTGGTGTTGTTGCTCTGGTGCGGTTGACGGGAAGGGAGGAAGGGGAAATGTCAAAGCCAGGAGGTTTGGGTCTCTGGTGAGGTGTTCAATCTGGAAGTGCGCGTTGTTCCACTCTGCTTGCACCAAACAGCGTCATTACAGCTGTGGGTTAGACTCTAGGATGGCGAGGGCGCCGAATCCAGAAGGGGTGAGATCGGGCATTTTAATCCGTGGGAATGGGTCGTTTATCTTCAGGGCTGAACATTCTCCCAGAGTTGTCCACCAGGTTTCCCGCGGTCAGGCAACACATAAACAAGTGGCCAATCCAATGAACAGGATAACTACTTTGCCCCGCCTGCCATATGAGCGTGGAATTTCCACGTTTCACCTCCGGCTCATTTGAACACAAAACCTGAAGCGCAGAAAGGTTTTGTCTTTTAAAGATATCGCTCAAAATCTGAAGGAGAGCGCTGTGGTTTGGTCGGCAGTGTAATCTAAAATAACCTAAGGAAAGTCATTCATCATCATCATCATCAGCAGCAGCTGTGATCTATCCACTGCTAGATGAAGGGCTCCACAAGCTATCGCCGTCTATTTATATTCTTGCAATGGGACAATCTGCGGAGATCAATTTAACACGTAGGCTTTCGCAACCAATATTATTCATAATTAATGTTTTTTTTCTTTGGTGGGGGGTAGGGAGGGGGGTTAGATCGAGTAAATATAAATGTGTCGTTAACACACCACCACCCGTTACAGCTAATTATTCATTTTTGTCACGTAAACACAACGTGGTAATTAGTTACTAATTCAGTTCCTAAAAATGCTGTGGATTTACTCTCGAATGCAGAGGTGTTCCCGGGCGGGGAATTCCGTTTTTTGGGGGGGGGGGGGAGGGGGGGGGGAGGGGGGGGGGGGGGGGGGGGGGTGTTTGGGAAACTCCACCGCCAGCGAAAATATCAAAGCGCGGAGACGAAACTGCAAAGCGCACAGAATTTCTGCGGGGGAAGTCACGGTAAATCATCGTCATTTTTAGTTGTTATAACACCCTAACAAAATGTACGTAACGTTTTCACGCGGCCGCCTTGCGGTGCCACGGCTTAGCGGTTATCAGAATCAGAATGTGTATTTCTACTCAGGAGGAATCTGCGATTACACTTTTTTTTTCACAGACGTCCAGTTTAGGGGCACGGGGTAAGAACGTGACATCAAAAAACAATACAAAAACATAATAATAATTATAATTATAATAATAATAGGGGGTTTTCCCTTTTTTCTGGCAACAAAACTTAAACTTTTTTTACGAGGAATCATGTGTGCATTAACCACAATACCTGTGGTCAAAATGCAAACAAAAAACACACTCTGATAATTTATGCATTGTCCTTGAAACTGATTGGTCCACACCAGAGACAGCTTTCTTTTGAGCCTCGTCACAATTGATGCTAGACCAGAGGACGCCAAAAGGCATACAGCTCAAAGACAATGCACTATCAAAGTAATGAGGGCTCGGGGTAAGCATCTACATCATTATACCTCCTTTGCCAGTACCAAAATAAAATGATAGGGTTTTTCCCCTTTTTTCTGGCAGCAAAAAAGGAGGTCTAATGATGTAGATGCTTACCCCGAGCCCTCATCACTTTGATAGTGCATTGTTTCAGTTTCATTTATTTGGTATAGCCCTGTGAGCCATTCAGCTATTGAATCGGGTGCAACCGCAACAAACAAAAAACAAAAACATGAACAAGAAAACATCTTAAAGTGACTATGCGCAAACAGAAAAATTCAGGAAAAAACTGCAAAGTCTTCCAGATAAAAAGCACCGTACACCAACGCTGTGTGCAAAAATCCCAGTGGGATGCAAGTCAAACAACAACAACAACAACAACAACAACCACAAGACAACTTATATTAAAGCCATCATTATAACTCCGTTCTACTACAAACAAACATGGCCAAACCAAAAAACTTTTCGAAATCACCAAAATAAAGCCATAAGCAATGTAACAGTGATCAGAGGAACTGTGACCGAAATTTCACAATAAACGACATAACTATATGTACCAACAAACCCTGTAGCCATAGCTGGCTGCATGAGTAACTCCACTTGTCTTTGAGCTGTATGCCTTTTGGTGTCCTCTGGACGAGCACCAAAACTTTTACCTAAAAAGAAGAAATCGTGTTCACAATGCAGGGGGTGTGGAAAAAGTGCCCCTTATAACACTGTGTAACACATTTTTTATTCCTGGGTAGTAAGTGTTATTTCGTATTGCATATGCCTAATAAGTATAGAAAATGGCTATTATTCCCCACAAACTTTGCTTTTGTGACCAGGACAGTGAAATTTTGAAATATACCTATTTTCAATGAGAAAACGGGCAAATTTTTGTCTTTTCGTTCACATAAAGTCAGAAAAAAAACATATGAATCAAAATTAATGTGTATTTATACTAATACTAAAAGTAATACTAAAATTACTACAAAAGATTTGGAAATGAGTAGTTTTTCGAGATTTACGATTATACTGTAACTCACTTTCACGAATCAGCCCCCAAATGTAGTCTCCCATCATGTTCTCGTTATACTGTCCTTGGTAACGGCGTTCAAAGTCCAGTAAATCCTGGTGGAAGCGTTCGCCTTGCTCCTCCGAGTACGCTCCCATGTTCTCCTTGAATTTATCAAGATGAGCATCAAGAATATAGACTTTGAGGGACATCCTACAGCCCATTGTGCCGTAGTTCTTCACCAGTCTCAACCAGCTCCACATAGTTTTAGACCTCGTGATTGCCCAGGAAGCCACGAACCACTGCTACAAAATCTGTTCCAAGCCACTTTCTCCTTACTAGTGAGCTTCTTGTGGAATTCATTGCACTCCAGGATCTTTTTTATCTGTGGTCTGACGAAGACACCGGCTTTGACCTTTACCTCAAACAGCTTAGGGAAGAAGTATTGAAGGTACTTGAAGGCTCCTTATCTACAGCTCTGACAAATTGTTTCATAAGGCCAGATTTCACGTGCAGTGGTGGTATCAGCACCTTCCAGGGGTCCACCAGTGGCTCCCACTTGACGTTGTTCCTCCCCACAGAGAACTCGGTCCGCTGTGGCCAGTCCCGCCCGTGGTAGTGCGCCTTGGTGTCCCTGCTGTCCCAAAGGCAAAGATAGCAGGGAAACTTGGTAAAACAGTTCTAGATTTGAAGCTTTCGTGACTGCAAGGATTCATATTCTTGGTTCTTTCGGTAAAGTCACGTAGGTAAAAAATTAAATTAATAAGGAATGCCACCATTTTGAAGTCTCTGATGACCTCCCAGCCGTACTCATCATATTTCAAGGCGTCCAGCAAGGTCTTAATGCTTTTGTAATCCTCTTTGAGGTGCACCGAGTGAGCCAGGTGAAGAGACGGGTACCTGTTACCATTATGGAGCAGCACGCCTTTGAGGCTCCTGGATGAGCTGTCAATGAAGAGGCGCCACTCATTCTGGTTACAGGCGATTCCGATCGCCTCGAACAGACTGGTCCCATTGTGGCAGAAGCAGAGCCCATCTTGACGGGTGAAGAAGCTGCTAAAAGGTTGGTGACGCTTCTTCTGATCTGCGACTTGCACACTTTTATCCAATAAGTTCCACTGCTTGAGCCTAGACGTCAAAAGCTCGGCATTGGACTTGGTGAGACCAAGATCTCTGATCAAGTCGTTGAGGTCTTTTTGGTTGGGGTAGTATGGGTTTCTCTCCTCAGCCCCACCTCTGAAATTGTTATCTGGATCTACAACGTCTTCCTCGCTCTCTGACTTGCTGCTTTCTCCTAAAGACGGCTGCTCTCTCTACGGAGGAGTGGGTATGGGGAGCTCATGGCAGTGTGGCACCGGGGCGATGGATGAAGGAAGGTCCGGATACGTGATAGGAGGTGCATTCTTACCAGTCCGACGTTTGGAAGGGTGCACCATGCAGAAGTAGCAGTTGCTTGAGTTGTCAGTGGGTTTCCGCCAAATTATTGGGATAGGGAACTTCATGGCTCTCTTTTCCCCTCTGTACCATCCTACAAAAATACATTTATTTCACCCATGACTAATGTGTAAGAGATTCTCGCAACATTTTTCATGTATGATATATTTTTTCAATAACATTTAAAATTGAAAAACCTTAAAAAATTAAAAACCATAACAATTTAACATTTTTTTACACATTTTATAACATAAAATTCCGAGCAACAATTGTCCATCTTACCTTCCAGAGTTGTTTTGCAGTGCTCGCAGGTGAAATGAGGTGCCCAGGGTTTGTCTTGATCGCCGACAGGCATGCCGAAATATGCGTCGTAGGCCTCACACATCTTAGCAGATGCTTCCACAGAGTATTTCTTCGCTCGTGTCTTGATACATTGGCCGCAGACATCGCAAAATGCTTCTGCCGGATGCTTGCAGCCTCTTGATTCCATCTCGGAAAAATGCAGATATGTATCCACTTTAGGCAGCTGGAACTAAACCGAACTGGTGGACTTAAGGCCCCTGTATTTATACTACTATGTATATTACTGGAAAGTTCTAGAATGTTCTAGAAGCTACTCCAAGTTTACGCAGCACTGAATCTATCTGGAATGTTCTGGAAGATAGGTACATTTTTTTATATCAATGTCCTGGTCACAAAAGCAAAGTTTCTGGGGAATAATAGCCATTTTATGTACTTCTAAGGCATAAGCAATTAGGAAATAATACTTACTACCCAGGAACAAAAGAATGTTACACAGTGTAATCCGCAGAATATGTAACATGTAACTTTCGTGAAAAAAACCCGTTTAATAATTTCGAAGCGTGTATGATTCAAGCAAGGTGCTCGAGTTGATGTAATAATTCAATATAGCTCAAACCGCGTCACGCGCGCATGTGTGTGTGTCACTGTGTGTCTGCGTGCGTATGTCTGTCTGTACCTACGTGTTTTTGTGTGTGTGGTCTGTGTGTTACTGTGAGTCTGCGTGCGTATGTATGTCTGTGCGCCTGTGTCTGTGTGTTTGTGTGTCAGAGGTACGTATTTGTGTCTTTGTCTTGGGCATGTGTGCGTGTCTGCGTCTAGTATGTCTGTGTGTGTCTTTGTGTGTCAGTGTATGTGTGACTGTGTGTCAGGGTGTTGGGGAGCGGTAGTGTAGTGGTTAGTGCACTGCGCTACGAACCCGGCGACCCGAGTTCGATTCCCGCTCACGGCCAACACCAGTGACGATTATCTAAACCGGTCCTGGGCCTCCCCTAGGTCGACTCAGCCTCAAATTAGTATCTGATGCAGTGTGTAAACATCGCCACTAGGGAGACAAAGGCGGCCGAACGTGCTGTTGGCCACCCACCCCCTCGCGTGCAGTGCCGGCCTTCATAGGTGCTCGCTAACAGCACTTGCCCCAACAGTCTGTTAAGGCTATACGGGGGCTCTTTGTCTTTGTCTTTGTGTGCGTGCGTCTGTGCGCGCGGGCGTGCGCGTTTCCATCGTCAGGTGACAAAGCAGTCAAATTTCACATCCTCCACAATCGGTTATTCAATCTGAGTGGAAAAAAATGGATTTCACCGAGACAGCAAAATATGATAAACGAACCGCGGGTCTCAATATTTCGTCCACACACTGTGTGGCACACTAACTTCCACGACGTCTACCGATGATTTGCAAGCGTGCTATATTTTTTATTAATTTTTCTCTTTAGATCCCGTGCCACCCAAAACATCCCACGGCACTTTGCAACGATCGTATAATAATGATTTTAATCATGAACTCCGAAGATTCATCTCGCACGCGGCAATTGGCTCCGGGATAAGTCCGGCTCGGACAATAATGCGATTGTACAAAATGTGATTTCATGCGTATATTACATTTTATTTCGCCAAATGTTTGGATAATCTTCGTGGTTAGTTCTTACAAGTACCTCGACCGACGCTCGCTTGTAAAATTGGGATGGACGCTGGGCATGTCCGCGACCCGACTATGCAGCACGCTACGCTGCCAACCCGTGGACAATCCGTTTGGTGGCGGCAGCGAGAGTTGGTGGATCACGCACGGATTGCCGAGAAACTCCCCTTCCTGTGGTGTTGGACACGAAGGAGGCGCCTCGTCTAGCCGTGGCTTTCCAGAGGAGAAGGCGGTACGGCAACAGACACAAACCAGGAGATTCATGCGATGATGGCGCGTCCGATTTGGGGCAGATGTGAGCCAGAAATGCTCCGACGCCCGTGAGCAAAAACAAAATCAACTCCGACTCGATCCCATCAGTGGCGTCTGTATGGGAGGATAGAGCGTTGCCCCCCTCCCCGCATGACGCCTGGGTAGTCTCCGGGTGCGTCGGCTCCTCGCTGCTGCTGCTGCTGCTGCTGCAGCCTTCCCACTCGTCTGTGGATCCTCCTCCTCCTCCTCCTGGCGACTCTGAGTCGTCCTCTCTCTCTCTCTCT
>JAAXLI020001609.1:0-24602 GCA_014621495.2 Entosphenus tridentatus
AAGTTTAAAGTTTCATTTATTAGGTATAGCCCTGTGAGCCATTCGGCTCTTGAATCGGGTGCAACCGCAACAAAAAACAAAAACATGAACAAGAAAACATCTTAAAGTGACTATGTGCAAACTGAAAATCCAAGAAAAGACAGCAAAATAGTGCAGAAAAAGCACCGTACACCAACACTGTGTGCAAGAGTACGTAGCACGTACATCTCACCCCATGCAGAGTCTTCGAGATTAGAATGCTAAGTACGGTACCGTAAATACAGTAAATGACAGTAGGATATTTATTTGTCTATTTGTACGTTTATTCAAGCAAAATTCACGTATTAAACACATTTAAAACATTTAAAAAAATCGCATACGCACCACCTAAAACAATGTTATGCAAGAATGTGCAAAAATAAGCTATTTCAATTATACTGTAGTGAATTAATTATTCGGCGTTTATGAAAATCCGGCGACCCCTTCCCCCCGAAGCCGCCGGATAATTGACGATCGACTGCAATTTACTGCTTACATGCGTGTCGCCTTCCCGGCACAAATCTATTAAAACATTGTTTTTGTATTTTACCAACGGTAAGGCCCCCTGAGCTACAATAGCTCTGTTTTAGAAGCGACCTGGCTATCACAAACTATAGCTCAACGAAGTGGCTTATCATGTGTAAACATCACCACTGGGGAGACAAAGGCGGCCGGGCGTGGTGCTGGCTTCACACCCCCTTTGTGTGTCACAGTGCCGCCCTTCATAGGTGCTGCTACTCACTAACAGCACTTGCCCCAACAGTTCGTTACACACGGGGGATCTTTGTCTTTGGAGTCGAGTGTGCCGGATTGCTTCGGGGAACTTGTTACAAACACACACGCAGAACAAGACTCCCGAATCTCCGAGAACCCCAGCCCATCGGTACCCTGAACACATCCCCCGCGAGGACCCTCAAATAACGCAGCCCAGACCCCCGCGCATGCAAAATACCCATAGGGCTCCCCCCTTGTATAACAGACACTGTACTCAGCAAACCTCTTAATGATCGAGACCTCACAGACTCCGGAATGAGGTAAGAACTCACAGCTCCCTCAAAAAGAGGTCCCTTTAACGAGAAAGATCCCCAAAGACCCCTGAATGAGACCCCCCCCCCACCGCCACCACAAAGCGAACCCCCGAATGACCCCGTCTCGCGCCCACCAGGAGGGTGCTGCGGCCTAGTCATCTTGGCCGGGAGAAGCCTCGAACTCTACGGCTTTGCCTGACCGCCTCCCACCCCCACCACCCCGCGACCCGCCGTGCCGTCTCTCACCGCCAATGTCGCCGTGCGGGCCCCGTCGCTCGGACGTGAAGGCAACGAGGTTGCGGCACGACCAGGCGCAGGCGAGGGGCACCGCGGGGCAGTAGGCGGCCCTCGGCTTCCGCGGGAAATCGCACGAGTAGACGACCTCCATGACGACCAGAGGCGCCGTTTGGATCGATCCAACTGCGGTGGGCGACGGCGATTATGTAAAGGGAATCGATTCTCGGGGGCGGGGGATAGGTCACCCCACCCCCTCCCCTCCATGTGACGTAATGTGATTTATAATCCACAAAATTGTCAACTAGCCGATAGCATGTTAGAGTGTTTTTTTGGGTTAGATCGCGTAAATATATAAATGTGTCGTTAAAACCCGCCACCATCCGACACAGCCAACTAGTAAGGGTTGTCACTGTTTTATTGCCATAAAAGGGGTAAAAACCCTATTCTTATTTTTAAATCCTTTATATTAAGTTCACTTGCGCGCTTACGACCGTGCAAATCTTTCGGTCGTTTTTAACCCACTTCCCGTGATCCAATCGAGCTGACATTTTCCACACAGACTCGTTGTGCGTGACAATTAATGTTCGTGATATTTTTTTTCCAAAATTTGTACACTTTTTAGGACAAAAATATTATATTTAATTACCAATTGTTTAATGCTGGCAGGCAATCATCTGACCCATAGGTGGCAGCCATCTCAAGCCAGAGGACGAGAGGACTCTCGCCGCCACGCATATAAAGGATTTATAGTGAAAAACTTTGTTTTTACGGGTTAATTTTTTCCACACTGCCTCTCGCCCACTTCAGCATGTTTTATTGCTGTGGTTGTTCCACCCGATGACGATTGCTTGTGTTGCGATCGAAACGCCGTGGTTTGTTTCATTTTATGTGATTTTATTTCTACCTACGTGACTTTACCGAAAGAACCAAAGAGTATTGACTCCTGCAGTCACGAAATCCTCAAATCAAGATTGATAATAGTAATAATAAAAAAATCGCACTTCATTTACAAACGCGCACTCGGCGGCCACCGTCGACGGGGGAGGGGGGGGCAAACCCCTCGCGCGGTTCCCGCCAAAACGTCACGCGGGTCGGCGGTGGTGGGTGGGGGCTAAAGCCGCGTGGTTGAAATGCGCCGCCGTGATTGGCCGAGGGCGATTTCCTTCGCCAGCCAATGGGAGGCAGCAAGGGGGCTCGGGTGCTGTGGGCAATGCGAATGGCGCCATTGAGGGGAAATTGAATCAACTAAAAACTAATTTAAACTTTTATTCGCAAGTTTGGTACGTTAAATAACGAACAACAAAAAAACGAGAGAATATCGACACGCAAATTAAGCGCGGCAACGCGTCTCGCAATAAAGGTACAGCTTTAATATTTTGAAATTAACGAGTGTTGGATAATTTTAAAGGCCTTGTTGGGATAGAGGCCTGGTGGGTCCTGTGTCATCGCGTGAGTGCTGCACTGGTAAAACTACTTTTGTTTTTACAAACG
Organism: Entosphenus tridentatus; assembly: GCA_014621495.2. Classification (NCBI taxonomy): domain Eukaryota; kingdom Metazoa; phylum Chordata; class Hyperoartia; order Petromyzontiformes; family Petromyzontidae; genus Entosphenus; species Entosphenus tridentatus. The sequence continues at coordinate 2,775 of JAAXLI020001609.1, forward strand.
TTTAAAATGTTTTCTTTTTCAGATTAATATTTACCTCAAAAATTTAATTTTTGTGCGGCGTTCGTGTGTCCGTGACCAAAAACCACCCGCTGGAATCTGTGACGCTAAGCAGTGGTTCGAGTCGGATAGCGCTCGGATGGGCAACTCGTGCGGGGCGCGTTTAGGATACTCATTGTACTGCACCTCATCGTCTGTTGTACTGCACTTCTGTGGTTACACGTCTATTTGTGCCCCCCCCCCCCCTATCTTCACCAACCCGCACTGATCAGCTTGAATAATGTGTCAAATAACCCACCGTACGGGGCCCTTCATCCAGTAGTGGATTTGCAGCTGGATGAGATCGATACATCTCTATTTGGAGCTCTCTGTGAGCAGTGCACCACCTTGACGGAACGTCACGTGGAAGAAGGCACTGCAGAACTACTACTGAGCCTCCTTCAGCTGCCTCTCATCCACTTTCATGTTGTGCACCTCGCATGCACTGCAATTATTTGTAATAAGTCCTTGTACATACTGTAGCGTCATTCGTGTTAATTGCATCCCGCGAGTGTTTTGTCACATTTCAATCCGGAAATATTTGTTTATCGTTAACAAAAGCTGAAAATGTTTATAGAAACACACTTTCAACGTGCACGCGATCGTTTAAAACTACACGTTATAGACCCTGTGATATCACAATTCGCATTTAGCACGCAAGAGTTGAGGGCAGTTTCGTATTGCACACTGTTCCCATGTTTATGCTTCCCGTCTTTATATATAATCTTATGAAAGTAGATGTGTGTGCTCATTCGTACTGATAGTAACATAATCTGAGTAGAGTGGTGGTACATTGGAATCCCGTCAGCGGCGAACATCAGTGGCGAGTGGTGAGATGTTAACTACCTCGCCTGGTATACAGGAGGAGGTCGTGGGTTCGATCCCGTCCCTAACGACGCCTGCTGTATGTTTGGAGTTTGCGTCTCTCTCTCCCCGTGGTCGCGTGGATTTTTCTCCTGGTGCTCTGGTTTTCCCCTCCACATTTAGAATCAACGTGCGTTTAGAGGATTTGGCTGATATAAATGTTCACGTGATAAGCCACTTCCTTGAGCTATCATTTGTGGTCAGGTAGCTTCTGAAAAGAGCTGTATAGAGGAACTGTATAGCTCAATGGGCCTTAGCTGGTAAAATAAAAATACAAAGAAATTGAATCGATCCTGCTCCCACCCATCAACATTGACCAGCGTGGTGAAGTACGGTGAAACAATTTCCCAGGACCGACCATGACATTGGGAGGCCTGAGAATGAATGAATGGCTGCAATTGATTGAGTAGCATAATCCAGGGTGTTATTGCATTGGCAGGTGTTGTCATGGCAGCGTCGGCGGTGGCTTTTGGCGGTGCGATGATGGTGCCAGCGGGCGGCTCGGCCGTAGCGGTGGCGCTGGCAGCGGCGGCTCGGCACTTGGAGCGAAAGCTGATGGAGGAGCGACTCTATCCTGAGCTCTCGGAACAGCTGGGGGTGCCGAACCACAGTGCGTTTGGCCCAGTGCGGTGACATGGGACACAGAGAGCACAAACGTCTCCACACATACCTCGCAGCGTACGTAGCCAACCGATTAGCACGGTTGACTACTTACGGTGCGAAAGCAGTTCATCATACATACCTACACAACGGTTCTTGTTTTATCCAACTCAAAAGGTCCAATTAGGTTTGATTTGTTGTTTTTTCTCTAGCACTGCAGTTTCTCAAAACACAATTTCAGTTTATTTGTCTAAGCACACCTCATGAATGTGACTTTCTTGGATAAGTAAATTGCATTCGTATTAATAATTATATCCAGGGGGGTCCTGCATAGGAATTTTGACCACTCCTTCCTTATAAGAAGGCGACAGCGCTCAGAAACCCCATTGCCTGGATACTGAGAACTTCTGCGGCATCTGTCACGTGACTCCCCCCCCATCCCATCACCCCCTGCCCTCCTGCGCGTGCAACAGCAATGGCCACGGTGTCGGGAATGAACGAGTTGGACTACCCGTCCCAGGCGCCAGGCGCCATGCTCCACCCACCGGAGGTTGGCGCCATCAAGAGGGTTCCACTTCCGCCTGAGCTCGTGGAACAGTTTGGCCGTATCCTTACGCCGCGAAAGTGTAGTCCCGCGTCTCGGGTTGCATTGCGGGGGGTTGGTGGTGTGGAGGGTTAGGCGTTTAATAACTCATAAAATAATGAGGGACATAATTTCCTAACTTTGTACGATGAACGGTTTATGCTGTTTTTTGGGGGGAAACTTGCAGTTTTTTTTATTGATTTAATCATTTTTCTCTACCAAAAATTTTCAGAGTAGTGTCTATCAACTTCATTATTTGCTCCAGATTTCTAGAATCGACGTGTCTTTACTCAAGGGAGTGCTCCACAGTGCTCATGTCCCCTTCTGAGGATGCTGCTTGGAATATTAAGAACAAAAGATTAAAATATGAGTTTCTAAAACTCAATTTGTACACACTGTAGGCCACATTGCCGACATCCACACACACTACCTCAGCCAAACCTTGCAGGTCCCGGGGGGTTTTACATATTCCATGTACGCATCGCGTGATTCCGTGCATGTATCACGAGCGTAAAATTAGCTTCGTAATTGATCAAATATAAGTCCATGCCTCCTGTGTTCTCCTTAATGCGCCTAATGGAATAGACATGCAGTGTAACTGCATGCTGGGAGTGTTCCCTGAACTGGGTCGTGCCTGGCTAACCATCGACAATGACATCTTCATGTGGAACTACGACGATGGGTGAGGTGCACTGGGAAATGGATCACTTGACATAGCATAGTAACTTTACTTCATACTCTCGTCCCTTATACCTTCTTTACCCTTGCCTTCACATCCTCATACCTTCCACCAGGTGTGAGGAGTAAGTTTTTAGGATACACACCTGGCAGCCTGTGGGCCAGACGCAATCCACAAGTAACCTCTCCCTGTTTTAAAGCAACGTTTTCATAATTATCTTTCTGAAGACTGATGTCCATAGGTGTGTATTCTCCCGATCCTAAAATATATAAAAAAAAATTATGCAGCCCTCGAAGGCTTTGTCGCTGATGGGACACTTAATTTGACATGTGAAGGGAGTATGTTTTGTTAATTACATTCTACACAACGACGGTCATATTTGTGTTGTATCATGTACCAAAGCTTTAGGTGCGTCTTACATTCCAGAGCCTCTTGTAATCTGGAGCTTTTTTAATATATAAAAATGATTGGATATTTGCTTAAAGCACGTAGACTTTTATGAACAATATCCATAATAACTGTCATTAAACCCGCCACCGCCTGACAGCCAATTCGTAAGGTTTGTCACGAAAAAAGTGCCAATTAGTGACTAGTTCAGCACACCGGTGTGGTGAAGAGTAAACTAATTGGCATGTTTTGTTTATGTAACAAACCTCACTAATTGGCTGTGTCGGGTGGTGGCGGGTTTAACAACATTAATATATATGCGATCTAACCCAAAAAACCTGTGCACTGGTTTCTCGGTGAACAGTGACATTGGTTACCTAACGTTAGCATTTTCGTGGAACGGATGAAAAAAAGCGTTACCCGAGGGACTACTGTATTATTGCATCTCTGCTGCCGTTAATGTGCGTGTCTTGTTTGTTCCCAGCGGTGACCTTGCTTACTACGATGGCATGAGCGAGGCCATCCTCTGCGTTGGGCTCGTCAAGCCCAAGCCAGGTGAGCACTATGGCAATGGGAAAAATTATTTCACGGCCCCTCGGTACTGCTTCATAAGGGGCCTCGCTTGCGCAATCAAATCTTTAGCAGTTTATTTTACATCCTATTAAACAGTGTCCATTCTTAACAATTTTGTTGACACTGTTGCCACTCGATAGCAATGTGGTGCTGTGGAGAGTGCGAATGTGCCGATGTTGATCATGTTCATAAGATTACGGTAGCAGAGGTGGTGTGATGGTGGTGGTGACGCTGGGTGGTGCGATGATGTGATGCCGATGGTGGCGCGTTAACGGCGGTGACGTAGCCTAGCGGTATGGCGTTCACTGCTGGTTCTGTTACAGAGGTTCACGGTTGGAATCCAGTGGTCACCCTGATTGTTCATGTGGGTGTATTAATCGTGATAATGTACACTGCTTCACAGTGAATGTTTAAATATCCTCTTACGTCATTGGCAAGAGTAGGCCGTTGTGTGCCAACGTCGCAGTATACATTTTACAGATTCGAAAAATACCTGCAAATTATTCATGTGGAACGATACAAAGCGATCATTGCTATCTACCGGCAGACTTTTGCAAATGAGACTCCTGGTCTCTCTGGGTTCTCACCTGGTTCCACAAAATATAAACATTTACTAAGCTAATATGGTAATGCTGCTGGACACCATGTTGGTGCTGTAGACAATGCTGCTCCAGTGACTGGCGTGACAGCCCGGCGCTGTGTTGCTACCTGTAACGCCGTCCTTCTGCATGGTGCAGGCATCTTCCAGCCGCACGTGCGCTACCTGCTGGTGCTGGCGACGCCCGTGGAGATCGTCGTGCTTGGCATGTGCGCACCATCGGGAGCCCCAGGTGATGTAAAACTCGTGGCCAAACGAGTGAGTGAACGAGCGAGCGGTCTGTGTCCCACACCCCAACATGTCAAGTGCTTATCCTTATCGGTGAAACACTGTGTGTGCTTGTGTGTGCTTGCGTGCGTATGGAGAGCGGTAGTGTAGCGGCTAGCGTGCTACGCTACGAACCCAGGAAAAGTGGGTTCGATTCCTGCTCACGGCCAACACCAGTGACGATTATCTGTAGCGGTCGTGGGCCTCCCCTAGGTCAACTCAGCCTGAGTACCATGTATGGTATGTTAACATTGCCACCGGGGAGACAAAGGCGGCGGGGCGTGGTGCTTGCCACCCACCCTCGCGTGTGCTGTGCCGGACTTCATAGGTGCTCCCCGCTAACAGCACTTGCCCCAACAGTTTGTTAAGGCTATACGGGGATCTTTGAATGCGTGCGTGCCTGCCGCTATGGGGAGTGATGGTACAGTGGTTAGGCCTTTCCGCCAGCAGCGGCAGGAGGCACCGGTGATCGTGGTGTCTGTTTCGCAAAATAACAGTTGGTTGATGGTGTGCCCACTGCAGGTGACGGGGGAGCGGAGGGCGAGGGGCTGCTGCTGCTGCCCGAGCCCATCTACTCGTTGCCCACGGACAACACGTACTTCCAGGCGGTGTGCGGCACCACGACGGGCCGCGTCTTCCTGGCGGCGCGCGACGGATGCCTCTACGAGCTCGACTACCAGGTGCCCCGCCACCAGACCGCGTGCACGCTGTCCCCGACCGTGCGCTGGTCTAAAACTAACTAACTCATGGTTACTTTGATGTAAAGTGCAGTCTCCCAACTATTATCCACGAGGTCTTTCTGGCATGTTAAAGTGCTCTGAAGAAGGGCCGTTGCTGGAAATGTTGCCTGTTATATATATTTATTTTTTCCTTGGCCATTGGGGCGTTATCGTTTCCTCCAGCGATATCTGCCTGCAGCTCCCTTTCCACTTCGACGTCGGCTTTCTTTGAGACAACTTTCACCCTGTTCAGTGACATAAAACAGGTGTTAAGATGTTCAAACACCAAATTGATACCTTTTGCAAGCAATGAAGTCGGCATTAACCACACGTACCTGTGGTGAACATGCAAACAAACATGACAGCCTTCGTTATTGCCTAGTTCTCACCAGTGTCAAACCAGAGATGGCCAAACGGCGAACATTATAAAGACAATGCGCATATCAGAGCATTTATAGCTCGGGTTGAGTAGCAATTTGGTGTTTGAACATCTTAACACCTGTTTTATTGCCAGAAAGGGTAAAACCTATTCTTTTTTCATGCTTTGATACTGGCAACAAAGGTCCCATGATGTTTACATCCAGTCAGATCGTGGTCTTACCTCTTCACGATCCTGTGTAGCCAGTCACTATTCTTTCCTGGTCACATGTCTGAAATATTGCAGTTTTCCTGCACTTGGTAGCCTTGCTTTTAAACCCTGGCATTATTTAAACCACCGGGATGGAGGGTGGGGAAGGGCAACCTACGTGCCGGATATGGACCACAACTTCATTTCGCTCGGCCTGTGTCCACTTTAAGCCTACTGCTTTGGACAGGCCCGGACATATTTTTGTTCCATCACTGCAAGCACCTTTGGGCGCCACTGTGGCGAGACTTTAACTACTTCGCCTGGTATGGAGGAGGTTGTGGGTTCGATCCCATCCCTGAAGCATGTTGTGTATTTGGAGTTTGCATGTTCTCTCCGTGGTCGCTTGGATTTTTCTCCGGGTCCTCCGGTTTTTCCGTTCACATTTAGAATCGATGTGCGTTTAGAAGATTTGGCTGCTATACATTTCCACGTGATAAGCCACTTCGTTGAGCCATCATTTGTGTTGGCCAGGTCACTTCTGAAAAATAGCTATTTCGCTCAGTGGGCCTTACCTGGTACAATAAAAAGAATAGTTCAGCTTTTAGTTACCTGGTCTAAACCATGACCTAAACACCTGCCTTGGTCTAAGCCGTGCTTTCCTCTTGTGCGTGGTGACTGGCGTTATGTGCGTGCTCTGCTCCTGCTGCCGTGGCGCGGTGTGGCCGGGATAGGCCGAGGCCGGCTGGTTTAGCCACCGTTGCAGGAAGATAAACCACTCCAAGAGCTTCCTGTGGGGACTCATGCCCTCGGTGCTGCAATTTGGCTTCAGCGAAGAAGGTATTGGGCACACATTCACGCATACACACGCATTGGCCACACACATATACAGCAGTCACTCGCACAGCAGTCTGCACGCACACAGCATTAAATTCAGAGTCCATACCCACACGTGCACATTAACCACCGCTACGGTAGTTCATACATTTACACGTTGGTCTATGCACATTATTCACACATACACATTGGCCACACACACACGAAACAAGGATCCCCCATGGAGCCTGAACAGACTATATATAGAGGACAGCACGGTACACGAGAGGGTGGGTGGCCAGCATCTTTGTCTCCTGAGTGGGGATACTTAAACACTGCACCAGTTAGTCATTTGAGGTTGAATCGATCTAGGGAAGGCCCAGGACTGGTTTAGATAGTCGTCATTGGTGTTGGTCGTGAGCGAGAATCTAACTCAGGTCTCGGGGTTTGTAGCATAGTGCAGTTACCACTGCGCCAACGGCTCCACCTTTTGTTTATACATATTCACACATTCACTTTGGCCACACACACATATACAACAGTCCCACATACACGGCATTTATACACACTCATACAGTGGTCTCGACACGTACACACATGACTCCACGCACACATTGGGTCCCAAACACTAACATTCCTTCCTACACACAGCAGTTCACAGCACACTGTTCCACACGCATGAGCGCATACATACACACGCACACACTTGCCGCACACTATGGCGTACTCGCGCACAAGCGCAATAGGTTATGCACGCACGTGTTTGTATTTTCTCTAAATGCCCAACACGTGCACAGACCCCGTGGTGCAGATCGCCGTGGATGACTCGCGGCACGTGCTCTACACACGCACGGAGCGCGGCTGCCTGCAGGTGTTCGACCTGGGCGCCGACGGGCACGGCATGACGCGCGTTGCCAGCCTCTCGCACAGCAGCATCGTCAACAATGCCGCGCACGTCGCCAGGTGTGAGGGGGTTGATGGATCGCGTGGAGTTTGGCGCTCGTGTGTGTTTGTGTTGTTGTCTTGGTGTCAACTACTGTGTCAAAGTAGGGGGCACAGCTGGTGCATCTGCCAGTCATCACAGTCGGTCAACCCATTGCACCTGGGTCTGTCCCGTGACCTGTCAGTGAGCCTTCGACACTTCACCTGGCCTCAAAGTGCACCTGGCCTGGCACAGGCACCTGTGGTGACATGACCGTCACTTAGTGGCGAATGGCAGGTATTGGTATTGGTTGTCTGTTTGGTACTCTCACCTTAACTGGCACTTCAGCAAGCGATGAGCGTGCTGCGCTACGACCCCAATGGACCCAAGTTGAAATCCCACTCACGTCCTACATTAGTGATACATATCTGAATTGATCCTGCGCCTCCCCCAGGTCAGCTCGGCATTAAGAATTGGTACCTGGTGCGCTGTGTAAATATCAGTACTGGGGAGATAAAGGCAGCTGGGAGTGGTGCTAGCCACACACCGCTCTCTCCTGCGTCATGCCGGCATGAATATAAACGCTGAATTAACATTGTGCCCAGTGTTCAATTAGTCAGCATTTAAAAACAATTCAATCCATGGACTTAGACTTGACGAACATGTTGTCTAGCCAAGGGTTAAAATGACACACGCGAACTTAATGGCGACACTGGTGTGGAGAGAGTTGACATACCTGCTGCTGCGCATTGAGGCTCTAGGAAAGAGGACTAGTGTGTTAACGACACGTTTTCCGCGTCGCTCTGCAGATCGGTCGACCGTTCCAACTTCAAACCCATCATCCACATCTCGGCCATCGAGAAGTCCGAGTCCCTCAACTGCCACCTGCTTGCCGTCACCCACACGGGTAAGCGGCTGCCGCAGGACTGCATGAGGAGCGGCGCACGGATTACCGCGGTTATTACTGGCCATGGGGTGCCGCGGTGGTGACATGGTAACTACCTTTCCTGGTATACAGGAGGTCGTGGGTTCGATCCCAACCCTAATGCCTGTTGTATATTTAGAGTTTGATTGTTTTCTCTCCTCTTGGTCATGTGGCTTTTTCTCTGGGTCCTCCGGTTTTTTCCCCTCCACATTTAGAATCGTCATGTGTTTAGAGTATTTGGCTGCGATGAATTTCCACGTGATGATAAGCACACATCGCTGCGCTATCATTTGTGGCCAGGTCGATTCTGAAAAATAGATGCATAGCTCAGTGGGCTTTTCCTGGTAAAATAGTTTAGTTTATTGTGCTTTTGAGAAGGGTTAATTGTTCATCGATTAATTAATTGATACGCGAATCCATATTTTAGTAACGATTGAACCGATCAGAACCCATTATATTACAGCCCATTGTCTTTTTACTGCCAGATATAGGCCTTAACACACTGGTCATGGGGCTTTTTACACTACTCCTTGCTGGTCATTGTGGATTTGTGAGGTTGGTGAACTGATCATAACTTATACTCTTGGGTCTTTCGATCAAGTCACGTGAATACAAAATAATAGATCATGACGTTTCGATCGCAGCACAAGCAATCGTCTTCAGGTGAGAGCGAGCTAGTCATAAGTTGTTTAATTTCTTGAATGCGATTATCAATAATGCAAAAAAAGGCAAAATAAGTGGTTTAGTAATATTTGTGTCCGTTCTGCGCTGCTTCTAGGCTGATACAGCCTTCAACGAGTAACTGGTGTGGTGTGTAAACAAAAGCACTGTGGGATTGGTTCTGACCATACCATCCCTTCCCCGTGTCTCTTACCGGCCTTAATTCAATGCCCGATCCATAAATATACGAAGGAAACATCACAGCGATACGCTCCAGTGCTCCTGGTGCGGTTATCTGGCTTGACCACCTAAATCTGAAATTGTAGTTGTTGCTCTGCATCTACATCAGCAGCCGTATGAAAGAAGAAGAAGACCGGCCTTAATAGATGCTTGCCAAGAGCATTTGCACGGACAGTCTACGGCTGTACGGGAGATGGTTGTAAATTTGTCACCGTGTTGCATCTTTCCCCAGGCGTGCGCCTCTACTTTGCCGTGCGGCCTTTCCAGGCGACGCAGGACCGGCCCAGCGGCCTGTCGCTCGTCCACGTTCGCCTCCCGCCGGGTTTCTCCGCCAGCGCTGTGTCCCAGAGGCCGGCGCGCGTCCACAGAGCCCTCTACAGCCGTGGTGAGAATGGTTTTGGACGCGGCCAGGAGTTGGTTCGTAGTTAAGGCTACGGTCACGGTAACGCGGTAATCACCCCGGTTTGCGTCCCCCCACCTCCCCTTTATGTCGTTGAGCAATTAAGTCGCCGCGGTGGGCGAGATGTTAACTATCTCGCCTGGTATACAGGAGGTCGTGGGTTCGATTCCGAACCCGATGCCTGCTTGTATATTTGGAGTTTGCACGTTCTCCCCGTGGTCACGTGGATTGTTTTGTGTGCTCCGGTTTTTTCCTCCACATTTAGAAATGTGCGTTTTGAATATTTTGCTGGACTCAATTTCCATATGATAAGCCACTTCGTTGGACTATAATTTGTGGCCGGGTCACTTCTAAAAAATAGCTCAGTGGGCCTTACCTCGTAAAATATAAATAGTTTAGTTTTTTAATAATGCCAATACCCGATTATCGTCGCCTCAACCCCGCGCTGACACCGTTGACAGCATTGTCCGTCCTTACACGTGTCCGTCGCCTCTCGGCCTCCGTCTCCACCTTACCCTTTAAATGTCGTTGATGCACGTTGTTTCGATATTCGTCGCACTTTTGAAGAACCCATGCCTGACGTAAAACACGTATTACTGTCGATTTAAAGCTTTCGTGACTGCAGGGATTCATCTTCATGGTTCTTTCGGTAAAGTCACGTAGAATGGAAATAATAAAATAATAATAAAAAAACATAATAAAATAAGAATTTCTTTTATAATGTTTTATTTTTATTATTTAAAAATTTCTTTTATAATGTTTTATTTTTATTATTTTATTATTTCCATTCTACGTGACTTTACCGAAAGAACCAAGAAGACATATTACTGTATTTAGTAAAAATTCACGGATGAGGAGCGGGAAAATAAGTACTTTACGGATAAGGCGGCCGAACGTAGCCCCGAGCACACCACACGCTCGCGTGCTGTTCCCATTCTGGTTTTACGAGGTACATTGTGCTACACACCCGACAACCCGAGTTCGATTCCTGCTCACAGCCAGCATCAGTGATGAATATTTAAACGGGTCCTGTGCCTCGGCTAGGTCGGCTCAGCCTAAATAAACATTTTCAACTCGGGTGACAAAGGTGGCCGGGCCTTGTGCTGGCCAACCCCACCCCTCCACGTGTGTCGAGGCGTGTGCCTGCCTTCAAAGGCTTTACTGCTTGCTAACAGCACTTGCCCCAGCAGTCTGTTAGAGGCTACAACGGGGGGAATCTTTGTGTGCTGGGCAGGCACTCTGCTGCTGGCGGCTGCGGAGAGTGAAGACAACGACACGCTGTGGTGCATCGACAACGCCTCCTACCCGTTCCGTGGACAGCTTATGGAGTCGCAGGTATTATAAACAAACAAAAAACTATTAAGCGATGTTTTATTTTAGCAGGTAAGCCCCCGCTGAGCTATATGGAGCTCTTTTTCAGAAGCGACCTGGCCGCCACAAATGATAGCTCCAACGAAGTGGCTTATCGTCACGTGGAAATTAATAGCGGCCAAAAATACTCTGAACGCATGTTTGTTCTAAATTTGGAGGGGAAAAACTAGAGGACACGGAGAAAAATCCACGTGACCACAAGGAGAGAGAACATGCAGACTCTAAATATGCAGCAGGCTCAGGGTCGGGATTGAACCCACGACCTCCTGCATAACAGGCGTGGCAGATAACATCTCGCCACCGCGAGGAAGGCTCAACCAGGACACATGGTGAGCTGGAAAGACCCTTCACTCTGTCAGTTTAGTTTTGTTGGCCTTCGTTTGCACCTCCGATTAGCACGGTTGGCTACATACGGTGTGAAAGAAGTTTAACGTACATACGTACGTTAGATGGCCATGCCCACTCAGCCACACTGGCCGAGCTAACACAGTGAGTGGCCTCCTCACTCTTTCTGATTTAGGCTTTGTCTACTGCTCATAGCCCCCCCCCACCCTGTGCCTGCATCACAACTTGAGGGATGAGGTTATCGTATTTGAAACTTAGGCCAAAATCCCGATTTTCGCAAATACTCGTGGTTTGTGGCATACGATGTGTTGTGTACGGTATGTTGTAATGGAGCTGTGTTCTGTGGTGTATCGTGGTGTATTGTGCTGTGGATTACTCATGATGGTAGTATATGTGTAGCTCGTTTTCACTGGTCATAGTAGGTTGTGATGTGTGTGTGTGTGCAATAATGTTGTGGTGTGACGTGGTCTGTGTTTCGTGTTCATTCTTAGCGTCCGCTGTGTTGACACGTGCATGTCTGTGTGCAACCTGTGCTTGCAGTGGTTTGTTGTGGTGCGACTTGTGTGTCCGTGTAACTGGGTTATACTCGGTGTTACTGCTGCTGCTGCTGCTGCTGTGCCGTGCAGGTGACGATGGGTGCGGAGGTGCGTGCTTGGGCGCTGGAGTGTGTGGGTGGCGCTCGCCCTGCCCGTGGCATCACGCCGCTAAACGGGGACCGCGTGCCGCACACCGAACCTCCGGCCGTCGCGGTTCAACACGCCACACCGCCACCACGCTTCATCCTCCTCTCTGCACAGGTGGGAAGCCACCCGTGCACCTGGCCAACCCTGCTGAGATTGTGACGATGATCATGACGGTGGTGTTGGTGGTGATGGTGATGATGATGGTGGTGGTGGTCATGATGGCAAAAATTATTATGCTTGTGGTGATGATGGTGATAAAGGTTGTGTTTTGGTGATGATGTGAACATTGATTATGATTGTGATGATGATGTTGATGATGGTGATGGTGGTGATGATGGTGATAATAGTGAATATATTGGTAATTACGGTGATGACGCAGCCTCCGATTCTAACAAGGGTGACGTCGACGATTGCGACGATGTGAACGTTTTTGGTTGTGGTAGTGATAATTGATGATGCTGATGCTCTTGGTGATTATTGTTGTTGCTAATTATCATGCTCGTTATACCCCTCCCCTCCCACCCTCCATCTGTGCGCCTGCAGGGAAGCTACCTTTTCCAGAAGCTGCGTCCCGTTGAGCAACTGCGACATCTCCTGGTGAGCGCCGCCGGTGGCGAGAGCGACGACCTGCAGCGCTTCTTCCAGCTGCACCACGTACGTTCACCCCGCCCCGACCCCCGACCTCTGACCCAATAACCTTGCATTCACTAGGACTAGGCGCGTAACAATTTGCCCTGTTTGCCCGTGATTCGATGAGTCGTCACCATTTGTGAGGGTCTTGATTTGATTCGGGAATGGATTATTTCTCATCTCTTTTGTGCCGCCTTGTTCGGTACTTGCCGCCTCGTTTGTTTTGTGTTGTGTTCGTACTTTTTCAATTTTTTGCTGTCTAGCCCAAGGGGTTGGCAACCTCCAGTTCTCTAAGGACTGCATCTTGACCTTAATTATTAAGGAAGACCATTGTCTCGTATTCACATGCATTGTGGCTCTTGAAATATTGAGGGATTTTTTTTTTACAAATTCGAAAAAAATGGCTGCTCTTATTATTTTGGTTGCCATCTCCCGCGCTAGCCTCTATGTATGTTGAGCTTCTTTTGCACCGTACGCAGCCAGCCGTGCTCATCGGAGGTGCGGGGGAAGGACAACAAACTAAACACAAAAAGCACTTCTAAAGAAATGAGTTTTCATTCTAGATTTAAAAGTGCATAGCTCCGGTCGCTTCCAAATATCGGAAGGAAGAGCGTTCCAGACGGCCACAGAAGCGTAGGCGGCGACCGTCTTTGTTCGACGGCTCGCCAAAAGCCGCTGCTGCGAGGATGTCCGCCTCTTTGTCTGTTTAGTTCCCCAGCTGTGTGGCGTGTGTCACACTCGGTGTGCTGACCGTGGCATGTGACACTCGGTGTACTGACTGTGGCGTGTGACACACTGGGCATGTGCAGGAGGACCAGGCGTGTGCCACCTGTCTGATTCTCGCTTGCTCACGGGCGGCGCACGATTCCGAGGTGTCAATGTGGGCGGCTCGAGCTTTCTACAGGTACGTGCGCCTCGCATGCGGAGGGTGTGTATGTGTGTGTGTCTCCCGCACAGAGGGAGATGCGTGTGTCACAACCTTGCGTTACAACCTTAATAGGTGCCACAACAGTCTGTTAAAGGCTACACAGAGGGGTTTTTTGGGCATATTCATATGCATGCGTGCGCATGCAAGTGTTGTGTGTTTGTGTGCACATATGTAAATGTGTGGTGTTGGCCACCCACCCCCTCGTGAGCCGTGCCGGCCTTCATAGGTGCTCGCTAACAGCACTTGCCCCAACAGTCTTGTAAGGCTAGACGGGAGAGTCTTTGTCTTTGCATATATGTGGGGATCAATAGTGTAGCGGTTAGCCTGTTGCGCTACGAACCTGGCGATCCGAGTTCGATTCCCGTTCACGGCCAACACCGGTGACGATTATATGAACCAGTCATTTGCCTTCCCTAGGTCGACTCGGCTTCAAATGAGTACCTGGTGTGGTGTGTGTAAACACCACCACTGGGGAGACAAATGCGGCCAGGCGTCGTACTTGCCACCCATCCCTTCTTGCACCGTGCCGCCCTTCATAGGTGCTCCCCGTGAACAGGACTTGCCCCAACAGTCTGTGCAGGCTATAGCGGGGTTATTTGCCTTTGCGTGCATATACACGTGTGTGTGTGTGTGTGTGCACTTCAGGTACGGAGGAGAAGCCCAGATGCGTTTCTCCGGCATGCTGCCTCAGGCGGCCCCTCTGGGTTCCTCCTTCACCCCCTCGGCACAGAGTGAGAAACTTATTTTTGCCCCCTCCTTTTCCTCCCCAGCATCCGCGCACTCAGCTTTGTAGATGCACACGTTTGTACGTGTAAAAGTCCTCTGTTGATCCACTGCTGGATGAATGCCTCCCACATGTCCTTTGGCTACGTGGGAGTTGTTTGACCATGTTTCACCACACTGGACTGGTTCGGTTGTCACTCGCCACTGGTGTTAGCCCTGGCCGGGAATTGAACTCGGGTGTCCGGGTTCGTAGCGCAGTGCTAACCCCCCACTATCCCTTCTCCCTTTCCCCCCTGGTTTGTGATCCTGCCTCCCAGAGACCATGCTGAACTTCGGTAGTCCTGTCGCAAGCTCCACTATGCTGCGGTCGCCTGCAGGAGGTCAGAATCAGAAGCCTATGAGCTATATGAAGCTCTTGTTTCCACAGATATTTCAGTAGGGCCGAGTCAGAATGTTACAACAACAAACAATATAAAGACACGATGCGAGTACGAAGTAATAAGAAAGGTAAGTAAATCACTAAATATAAATACGTAAAATAGATTAAGGTATACAAGTTCAAATTGCATAATTACATTAATTTCATCGTCCGTATTTTATCGTATCCGTCGTCTGTCAGCCTCCGTCTTCACCTTACCCTTGACATTTCTTTGATACACGTCGTATCGATATTCGTGGCACTTTAGCAGAACTCATGCCCGATGTAAACCACCGGGGTATTACTGTATTTAGTAAAAAATCACGGATGAGGCATGGGAAAATAACTACTTCACGGCAGAGGTCGCAATAGGGTACCCGATACCCGTACCCTACCCGTTACCCGGCTACCCGTACCCGGCCGGGTACGGGTACCCGTTTGCGACCCTGGTGCGGCCGGGTAGGCCGTGAGTCACTGGCGAGTCACCGTTTGTCACTCATTTCCCAACGTCTTGTCTCTTCTCACAATTCAAGTTCCTAGAATCAACCCACCCGTGCCTGCAACATGGCTTCATCCCAGAGGTCGCAATCGGGTACCCGATACCCGGCTACCCCTACCCGGCCGGGTATCGGGTACCCGTTTGCGACCCTGGTGCGGCCGGGTATGGGTAAGGAATCAAAACCCGTTTGCGACCTCTGCTTCACGGAAAGGTCACGGAATAAGGCGGACCGAGTGTAGCCCCGTGTACACCACCCACTCGCGTGCTGTTCCCATTCTGGTTTTATGAGGTACATTGCGCTACACACCCGGCAACCCGAGTTTTATTGCTGCTCACAGCCAGCATCAGTGATGAATATTTAAACTGGTCCTGGGCCTCTGCTAGGTCGGCTCAGCCTAAATGAATACCTGATGCCGTGTGTAAAACACAACAAGTAGTTGTAAAACTGATGTGTTAACACTGCCCGTCTTCCCCGTCACCGCTTCTCCCACCGCGCGCATTTCTTTCTCGTAAGTGTTGAGCCCTCAGCAGGCCGGCCTCGCTGCGCCCGGGACGGACGCGACTGGTGCTGGGCTCGGCCCGGAGGTGGTGTTCTCGGGCCGGCACGACGGGGCATGCCTCTACCTCGCTCGCATCCTCAGGTGAGGGGGAGCGGGCCTGCTCGCAGGGTCATGATCCACCACGATGCATCGTTGTCGTCATCGTTGTCGTCATTGTTGTCATCATTATTGCCATCATTGTTATCGTGATAATCATTTTTATTATTATTGCCATTGTCATCATCACAATCGTTATCAGTGTATGTTTAACTTCTTTCGTGCCGTACGTATCCAACCGTGCTATCGTGTTTATATTCATTTCCCCGATCACGACGATCGTCGTCATTGTCATTTGCCATCATCGTTATCATAGTCGTCGTCATCGCCGTGATTGTGATCATTAACCATCATTGTAATGTGCGGTCATTAAGACAGCAACTCCACAGCACAGCGTGGAATGAAGGTATTGGAACCCAGCATCAACTTCAACGACGACGAAACTCGTGGGCGGCCGGGGCAGCCAGGACAGCGCCAACAAGTCACACTGTAACCCCACGTCCCCTGCTCCAACCTTGTCCGACCATCCCACCCTCATTTCTCGTTGCAGCAACTTCTGGGACGGGAACGTGGTTCTTGAGCATACGATTAAGGAGGGCAACCGGCAGCTCATCACCGTGAGTGTTTTGTTTGGGTGCCTTTGCACGTGTCATGGAAGGGGCTGTTTGCATGCAGAGGAGCCCCCCCCCGCCTCCACTCCCACCCTGGTAGAGTAAACTCGAGTAATAAAATGCAGCGCACATTTCCATTCCGTTTCTCTTCTCTCACACCCTTGTCTTCCCTTGGTTTATACTGGTAGGAACCACCTGGTTCCACCAGCCCACAGGGGATTATTGTGTCCGTCGGTCGTGCATCCAAAAATGGGAGGGGTGGGGCTGGGTGGAGAGGGGAGGGGCTGGGTGGGGAGGGTGGGGAGGGGCTGGGTGGGGGGTGGGGCTGGGTGGGGAGGGGCTGGTCACCCCGTGGTGCCCTTATAAAACTCAACGTTTAACCTACTCACGCCGGCTTGTGCCCGCCCTCACAGTCGGGCATATTTGCGGAATACACCACGCCGCCGTTGACCCTGCAGGCCATTGTCCGAGCAACCCAACGTTCCTACCAGCTCCCTCCGCAGGAATGTGTTTCACGCACGTTGCTGTTGGTTGTCTGCATGCTGTGTTGCACCCAGGTGCTGTGCTATATCCTGCACCTGCTGTTGAAAAAATAAATAATGTTAAACCACCCCCAGCCACCACAAACTTAACCGAGCGGCTTTCATTTGCCTTCTCAGCTCGACAGCGCCGTGGCGGTGGAGCAACTGGACGACATGATCACTCGGCTCGAGGGCCTCGTTGAATTCCTGGACAAGGACGCGCAGTTTGCAGGCCCCTCCCTGACCAGGTGTGGTTGGCAGCAGTGGCATTCCTGTTAACCCCTTATCGGTGCTCTACCTTGTTACAGACCAATTCAGACCTGATTGGTCACGCCGTGCCCCTATAAATCTCAACGTTCATCTGACAAAGTCCCATCACGAGGGAGAAACGCAAAAAAATTATAATTTTTTGGCCCATATTGAAATGGCTGTACGACATATGGACCTGAACTCAGTTTCCCTGTACAAGAATGCGGGTAAACCGTATAGGTTGACAGGTAAGCAATGGCGAGGTTTAAGTTTTTACGCGCATGTAGTGTGTGTGTGCGTACGTACATTGAACTTTGTTGTGCACTGCTCGTCGCCCAACCGTGCTAATCGGTTGTCGTCGATTCACGTTAAATGTTGGCACCCGCGGCATCCTTTGTGCGAGTGTTTACTCCGCCCAGCATTTACCGCCGCAATTGGTTGATCGATATTTTATTTAACCGGTCAAGGCCCCAGCTATATATATTGGTCTTTTTCAGAAGCGACCTGGCCGTAAATGATAGCTCAATGAAGTCGCTGATCATCACTTTGGAGCAGGCGAATTACTCTAAGCGCATGTGTCTGAATCTGGAGGGAAAAATCCTCGCGACCATGAGAAGGGAGACACGCAAACTCCAAATATACAGCAGGCGTCAGGGTCGGGGTCAAACCGACCCACGACCTCCTGTATACCAGGCGAGATAGTTAATAGTTAATATCTCGCCGCCATGGTTAATTGGGCTTGAGCAGCACAAGTCGTGGTGGCCAGGAGGGACCAGCTTGTCATTTGGTTTATATATCTGCTTCTTAACGTAGGTTTGTTCGAACCCACTTATATGTGTGTGTGTGTGTTTGTGTGTGTACTTGTGTGTGTGCGGTTGTGTAGCGGTTAGCACGTGGTACGAACCCGGCGACCGGAGTTCGATTCCCGCTCACGGCCAACACCTTTGACGATTATTTCGACCGATCCTGGGCCTCCCCTAGGTCGAACTCACCCTTAAATGAGCGCCTGGTGCGGTGTATAAAATAATTGTCACTGGGAAGACAAAGACAGTTTGACGTCGTGTCGGCCACCCACCCCCTTGTGTCCCATGCCGGCCTTCATAGGTGCTCGCTAACAGCACTTGCCCCAACAGTCTGTGAAGCTATATGTGGGGCCTTTGTCTTGTGCTTGCTCAGTGGTTTCGCCACATCATCGGCCGTGCCCCAGAGGCTGCTGGGATACCCCCGGGTGGACGGTGGTGGAGGGCAGCACCTGCAGCAGGAGATGCAGCGCAAGTACAACGGTGAGGGTGAAGATTTCCCTGACAAAGAAATATAATGATTATTGAACATAACTTCTTCACGATTATCATCATTTGCCATGTTCAATCCGCTGCTGGATGAAGGCATCCCGAAGCTGCCACTACCACACATTGTCGATTGTGTTTCGGTCAAAGTGAATCGGAACGTACCGAGGGTAAAATGCTCTTTGCTCACAATCGTATATCGCACCATTTTACCTGCCCCACCCAACCAACCCTGCCCACTGCTTTCACCCTCCCCAAACCCCCCCCTCCCCTCCTAGCTGAGGCCCAGGCACACGAGCGAGCTTCCCTGCAGCAGGTGGGCTCGCTGGTGCACCACGTCATCCAGACGCTGGCGCTCTGGAAGCTGCTATGCGAGCACGGCCTGTCCGTCCTCACCGCCGCTCTGCCGCCGGTGAGCGTCTGTTGCTGGCGGCCAGTCGTTTTACGACGTGGTCTAGCGAGGAGCGCTGATGAGTGCCGAGAGCGCGAAACCGGGTCTCGGCTTTTTTTTCCCCAAGCAGTCGCCGACGTAAAGACGTTCGTGTCGTAGGAGGAGTTCGATTTGTTTATTATTTAAAGTGGATAATTTTACTAATTAAGTAAAGTCCTGAAGTAGCAAATTCGCTGCTTGTGTCTGAGCAAGCTATGAAGAGCCGCTTGAGGGACAGAACATATCCAGCTTGAATCATGCACCTCAGTGATGCTGCTGGTTTAATGTCTAGTGCAGCAGTTAGCGCGCTGCGTAACGAACCCGGTGACCCGAGATTGATTCCCGTTCACGGCCACCACCACCACCAGTGACGATTATCTGAACCGATCTTGGGCCTCCCCTAGGTGGACTTGGCCTCAAATGAGTACCTGGTGCGATGTGAAAACATCGCCACTGGGGAGACAAAGGCGGCCGGGAATGGTACTGGCTACCCACCCCCTCGTGTGCCACCGTGCCGGCCTTCATTGGTGCTCGCTAACAGCACTTGCCCTAACAGGCTGTTAAGGCTATACGGGGGGATCTTTGTCTTTGTAACCTGACAATTAAGAACCCCTTAACAGAGTGTGAGAGGCACACGAGTGGTGGCACAGTGGTTCGCGCACCACGCTGCGAACCTGGTGACTTGAGTTCGATTCCCACTCACGACCAACATCAATGACTAATATTTGAACCAGTCCTGGGCCTCTCCCGTACGGGTGACTCATCCTTAAGTGAGTACAATGTCCAGTCTGTACAAGATGTTTATTTGCTCGCTGTATGGCGCTGGAGAGATAAGGCGGCCGGGAGTGGTGCTGATCACACTACCCAATTGGTGATCACTAAAAAGTGCTTCCTTCACGAACCTGTACAAGGCTACAACGGAGTATATTTGTTATTGTTTTATGATCTCACCAAGCCACTTCTTGGAGCGCCACCCACTCACCCTTGTGTGTGTGTGTGTGTGCGTGCGTGCAGGACATACGCGACACCCTGAAGGCCATGAGCCTGCAGGAGCTGGTGCTGCGGGGCGACGCCGTCACTGGCGGCCTCATCACGGCGCTCATCAACCGCTACATTGGCGACTTGGCCTCCACGGACTCCATCAGCCAGCACCTGCGTGCCGCCTGCCCGCTGCTCTACAGCGTCGATGACGTCACCTGCTCCAAGGTGCGAGCGCCGTCGTCATCTGGCGCTCTTCGGATGGAGCCGCGTGGCGGCGGCGATGACGGCGGTGGTGATGCATGACCCCCCGCGATCCAGGGGGGGCGAGGGTTGGTGGATTGCGTAGAGATTTGTGAGGTTCCTGAACCCGCTGGTAGTCACGTACCGTATTTTCCAGATTCTTGGATGCTCTGGGAAAGTAAGACGCACCCTAAGGTTGTGCCCGTTGTCAAAAAAGTGCAAACTAAACTGTAAACTAAACTATTGTTTATTTAGCCAGGTAAGGGATCTGGTCACAAATTATAGCTCAACAAAGTGGTTTATTACTTGAAGATATAGCAGCCAAATACTCTAAACACATGTACGTTATTCTGATGCGCTCGTGAAACGTTTACTATGGTAAAAAATGGGTAAAGGAGCAGCCCTGCAATTGCTTTGCTCGCACCCGCTGCTGCTGAAAGTGCCTCCACTCGAAGATGGAGCACTCTAGAGGGTGTTTGTCCTACTCTACCATGCTCGCCTCGATGCTTGGGAAGAGTAAGTGACGGGCATATATTACAAATGTAAGTGTTTGCACGCCGAGTGTGAAAACGATGTGACGAGCTCCGTCACTGTCCTTGCGACGCAGGCCAACGAGCTGCTGCAGAAGTCGAGGCAGCAGCTGGGCGGTGCGGAGCGCGAGCGAGCGCTGCGCGAATCTCTGCAGCTCTACCGCCTCATCAGCCACCAGGTGGACCTGCCGCTCGTGTGCAGCCAGTACCGGCACGGTGAGCGAGGCCCCTTGGCGTACAACTAAAGTGGAAAAACTACTCAAAACTAAACTATTTTTGATGGTCCATTGGAACCTCATTTGCCAGTAAAAAATATGATAATTGGTTTTTTACCTGCCTATCTGGCAACGAAACTGACACCTTTTTTTACAAGGAGTCATGTTTGCATAGACCACAATACCTGCAGTCATAATGCAAACAAAAAACATAACTCTGATAATATGCGCCTTTTGGCGTCATCTGGTCCAACCCATGTGAGACTAGGCTCTAAGGAAAGCTGTCTCGGGTGTGGACCAATCAACTTCAAGGACAGTGCATACATTTTCAGAGTTATGTTTTTTGTTTGCATTATGACCGCAGGTATTATGGTCTATGCAAACATGACTCCTTATAAAAAAGGTGTCAGTTTTGTTGCCAGATAGAAGGGTAAAAAAACAATTATTATTTCTGATGTTATCAGGTAAGGCCCACTCAGCTATGTGGCTCACTTTTAGAAGCGACCTGGCACCAAACTGATAGCTCAACGAAGTGGCTGATCATCATGTGGACATTTCTAGCAGCAGGCAAATAAATTTCGATTCAAAGCTTTCGTGACTGCAGGGATTCATCTTCTTAGTTCTTTCGGTAAAGTCACGTAGAAGGGAAATAATAAAATAATAAAAATAAAACATAATAAAATACAATTCTCACGACGTTTCGGCCACAACGCAAGCAGCCATCCTCAGGTGAAGACC
>JAAXLI020001610.1:0-24489 GCA_014621495.2 Entosphenus tridentatus
TCACACCAACTCCCTTGTGTGCAGTGCCGTCCTTGATAGGTGCGCACTTGACCTAATATTCTGTGTAGGCTATAAGACGTTTGTCTTTACGTGTGTACATGTGTGCGAGTGTGCACGTGTGTGCAAGTGTGTAAATGTACAAGTGTGCACGTGTGTGTGGCCTCAAGGTGCACATAGCCTGGCACAAGCGTCGTGGTGACGTCACCGCCACATAGTGGCGAATGGCGGTTGTTGTCTTATCTACAATGGAGCATTTGTAGAGTGGAAAGTGGAGAGTTTTCCCATATCTGGGCAGTGTGCTCATGACCAGCTCCGGTTTGACAGCTGAGGCGGCATTATCTATCCATCGGCTGCGTAATGCCGTGTGGAAGCTACCTGATCTGTCACTCCACACGAAGCTTTGGATCGTCTCAACCAGTCATACCCTTCCTTATCTATACTTGTGAAATGTTGACCCCTCATGGAACATCTGCGCTGGTGAGAAAGATTTAGGCTGGCCTGCTTACGATCCATCCTTGGTTTAACCAGGATGGATTGTGTGAGGAGCTCACAAATCCGTGAAAGACCGCGACAGTCCCATCAATGAGCTCCTCCGGCAGACAACGCTGCATTCACTAGGTCATGTAGCCCTCATGCCCCACCACCTCATGCCAAAGCTGTTTCTGTTTGGCCAGTTAGAGACGTTAAAAGGTGCAAGAAACGGGCTGGAGTAGAGATGGACTGATGCAGTACGGGAGGATGTGGAGCTGAGTGGACTTGCTGAAGATAGGTACCAGCGGTGTCAAGATCGACCTCTATGGAGGAGGCTTGTCAAAGACGCTACTGGGCAGTTGGAGGCAGTCGCACTCCAACAACAACTCAGGGCAGAGGAGCGGCGCTCACAACAATGAACGGAGTGCTGGGTGGCTAAAATGAGCAAGTTGGCGCAGTAAAGGACACAGCTGGTGCATCCACCAGGCATCTCAGTCAACCCATGGCCTCTGGGTGTGTCCCGTGACCTCGCGTCAGCGAACTTTCGATACTTCACGTGGTCTCAAGCGCACCTAGCCTGGCACCTTGGTGACATCATCGTGGATGTCTGGCTTAAATCGCCAAGAAGCAAACTCTTACCAACGTCTAACTGAGACACAGTAACGTTTCGTAAGTCAGACTACACACGCGATTACCAGTTTATCCACTAATAAAGACACTTACTTGTTGATGCACGACGTATCGATGTCCCTGTAACCCGTCTGAAGAGATCGCCACGAACTCTCCCGAAGCGAAGTCGCCAACCAGTCGCCAAGCAATCGTGCTCGCCAGGCTGGGTCTCGTGGAAGAAGGGTTATCTGCAGAGCGAGCAGTCGAGCGTCTATTCTCAGCAAAATCCGTCTCGAAATGACCCTGAGGTCTGATTTTAAGCCCCTTATAACTTCGTTCTAGCATCCAAATCCTTTGTTCTCGACTTGGCCTATCGTGGACTTTGCATTCAATTGTTAATTTTTACATTAACAATCCGCATATCTAGCAACATAATACGTATGTACATCTCACTGCATAATTGTACACTTCCGTTTGAATAAGGATGTGCATCTCCATGCATAATTCCGTGCTGCGTGTTAATTTGCTAATATTCACCCCCCCAATGTCCTCTAAACTGCTGCAAGTTTCCCGGATTATAAAGCGACATACAGTCTGAAATTTCAAAATTGGTGAGCTTGATTTGGAATAAAATGTGCAAGTTTATACTGTACTGACTTTGTTTGATAAATATATTTAAGAACAATCGTGATGAGCGGGGTGCTTCTAGAAAACGAGTGTTTTATATTATACTTTCTGCCATGAACTTTGAATAATCATCTGAATGGTTTAGCTTGTAAGCGTGATTTATTATAATGTCCAAATTAAAGGTTTTTTGGGTGAGATCGCTTAAATATATAAATGTGTCGTTGAAACCCGCCACCACCCGACAAAGCCAACTAGTAAGGATTGTCACGTAAACAAAACATGCAAATCTGTCACTAGTACAGCACACCGGTGTGTTGGAGAGCCAAGCCACAACATTTACAATCTGAGTACGACGTTTCTCCTGTAATTAAAACTAGCTTCATCAGTCGACAACCAGATTTGGGAAGTCTCACTGTCTCGTTCCTCATATAGAAGCATAGATGTGTTGTCCACACAGCTGCGCTCTATTGAAGTATGCTGCCCTTTGTCGGCATGCATTTATTTAATGTTTTATTTTAAAGACACATGTATATACTTTAGCGATCTAACCTAACAACCTCTAATATGGATGATATTGGTCCCGAAATCCTACGTGTTAAATGCGTGTGTATGTGTTTATATTTTGGTCGTGTTTTTTATGGGCATTTCATTCAATATGGAGGGGTTACCAGCGCCTCGCACCCGTCCAGAGACCTCGTGGGCCTCTGTGGTGGCTCCGCGCCTTCCCTCCAGGACATTGCTCACATCCAACGCAGCGTTACCGTCCGGCACCGCCGATGAGGTAGCGGATTGTTTATACAGAACTTTACTCGTGGCTGGGGAATGCCAATCAACAGGGGGCTCTTATTCGGAGCGTGACGTAAGGTGTGGAAAGCTCTAAGCCCCAGGCTACCGTGGGCACACCTCCCAATCAACGGGAGGCGAGGAGTGGTGGTTGCTCATGCATCCACCGAAGATGATATCAGTCGAGGGATGAAAGCAAGGCAAATGAGTTAGATTTATTCTATGGCCTCCTACATAATAATCCCATGATACTCGTATGTATGGGTGTCATGTATATATATATATATGCGAACCTATAGGGACGGATATGCGAACTGGGGGTGAGAGATTAGAATTGCACTATAATTATTATAATCGCATTGTGGGCGCATTTGAATTTGCTGTTTGTGCAATCTCAATTAATTGAAAAGCTATTTACAGTATTTATTAACAATTAACCGTACAATCCTAATCAAAACTCGATGAGCATATTTATTGTTCCAGTTGTAACGTGTACATTCGTTTCTTTGTTAGATCTAGTAATATGTTATTCATCATAATCACGATCAATGGGAAAAGGGTGCATAGGTGTGAACTGCACATTTTGTACTTCTGCCTTTAAGTATACCATAAACCACAACATAGGAAACACCACAACAAGATGAGCACTCGAGTATGTTCGTACACTATGTGTGTGCATATGTATGTATGTACAATCGTGCGTGTTCGCAGTGGAACGCAATCCTTGTGTACGAAAACTGCTGTGTATGTACACCGCGTTGTATGTCTGTATATACAATCTGTATATGCACACTCGTGTGTGTATGCACTCCGCTTTTTAAATGCAGCAGTGTTTGGATGCACACTCGCGTGTGCATGTGTACTTGTCCGTATTTTTTTAAAACAAATCAGGTCTTTATTGATTTGCAAGAATATTAACATTAAAACTCGCATTACATTTTTTATCAATTCGCTTGGTCAAACGGTTAAGAAACTAGGAAAATGATTTCACTTTTAGGAATTCAAAAGTTATAAAATCTTCTCAAATCAAACACATCTACGCTTCTATATAAGTGTAACGTAGTAATCCGGCAGGAGACGAGTGAAGGGGCAGCACTTCTCTTTATTGTTCTCTTCACGTAACGCTGACACCATACAGCCTACACAAGGCTGTATACACCGTCACTATCCTAAGCCTACACTGGCTATACTGTTCTGAGCCTACACTGGCTATATTGTTCTGAGCCTACACCGGCTATACTGTTCTCAGTCACACCGGCTATACTGTTCTGAGCCTCCACCGGCTATACTGTTCTCAGCCTACACTGGCTATACTATTCTGAGCCCACACCGGCTATACTATTCTGAGCCTACACCGGCTATACTATTCTGAGCCCACACCGGCTACCCGACCACTGGCCCATCACCCGGCCCTGATAAGGATGTGGGGCTGATGGGTACCCAGGGTCTCACCACCGGGCCGCACAGAGACCCGGCCCTGATAAGGGCAGCGGGGCTAGGGGTCCCGGAGTCCTAGGCAGCTTCTTCGTCTTCGGTCTTCGCTGGTGTAAACTGCCTCGAGCGCTCCCGCGTGCCGCCTTATATAAGGCAGGGCTAATGCGGACCGCGATGTAAGCACCCACATGCGGACCGTGATGTAAGCACCCGCCCCGCGATGACTCGCTACACGCCGGCGCTTACCACCACTACATCACTCCCCACCACATAGCTCACAGCCGGCCCGGCTGTAAAAAAACCCTCTTAATCAACAGAACACAGTGCGCCCCCCAATAACAAAGTAACAATTAACAATCACAAGGCAACCAGAACACGAATAATGCACACCCCCACAACGCCCCAATAAATAACCCAGCCCCTTAACACCCGCAAGAAGAACGCATAACCAGTGTCAACGAGAGAACAAGAGAGAGAGAAGAGAAAAAAAACAACATATATAGAAAACCGACATACCGGCGTCCCATGACGCACAACCGCGACCCGGCGCAACCAGCCCCCCCCCCCCCCCGCCGTCACGAGAAGCGGCGCGATCTGGCACGAGTCCACTTGGCCGGGCCGTCATACGGCACCGAGAGAGTTTGTCCGACCGGCGGCCCCGGCGGTCGAGAAGGGCCGTGACCGGCCTCCCCGGAGCCGCAACTGTTGAGGGGGTCCGACTGGCGGTGGTCAGCGGCCGTCAGATCCGAGACACCTGGAAGCGGGTCAGGTAGAGACATGTGAGGATCAGGTGGTGACGTCCCATTCCCCGAGTCAACGGACACATCACATGCTCGGCCATTCTGACATGAAGGAAGGGTGTGTGGCGCCGTAAATGGTTTCAGTCGGGAGGGGTGAACGTACCAACAACGCTTCCCCCACTTAATCTGAACACACTGGGGCCGTGCAACCCGCACAATCTCGACGGGGCCCCGCCATGGCCTCAACAGTTTCGGGGACGTTGCCAACGGAGCCTGCGGACAGTGCAACCAGGCCTTCTCACCCGGTTTCCACTCGTGCGTGTATGTCCGCCGTGCACGCAACCGCTCGTTCACCATCTGGTGAGATCTCGAGTTGAGTGTCGCCGCCTCCCGGACCTCGGCCAACCGAGCAATATTAAATTTGATTTGGTCAGCCAATTTTGAATTCGTACGGGGTGCAGAAATCCCCAACTGTGCATCCACGGGCGGGTCAACCTCCCGGCCGTACATGAGAAAGAAGGGAGAATACCCCGTCGCCGCATGGGGAGCCATCCTATAAGCGGCGAGGACACCCGGAATCTTTAAATCCCAATCCCCCTGTGACTCGCATACCTGATGGCACAACATCGAGACAATTGTTCTATGGAGCCGCTCCACCATCCCGTCTGTCTGCGGGTGGTACGGGGAAGTGCGCACCTTTTTAGTATCCAAAAGGTCGCACACTTCACGCAATAGGACGCCTGAGAAATTTCTTCCCTGGTCGGTCAGCAACCGCTCCGGGGCACCTTTGTCCAACACATAGCCCTGGACAAAGGCCTCGGCCACGGCCGCCACCGATTGGTTGGCGAGTGGCCAATCCATGGGCCATTGGGTGAAATATTCGACGCCAACCAACAGGTACTTGCTACCCCTAGGTGTGACCGGAAAGGGTCCCAAAATGTCCAGCGCAACAAGTTCATTGATGCGCGAGACCTGAATGGATTGCAATGGCGGATTAGCCAGGATGGGCGGCGGTTTCCGTTGGGCACACTGCACACACCCTTTAAGTATGGTGGACACATCGCCCCCCATGCCCGGCCAATAATAATCACGCTGGAGCAAAGCGAACGTTTTGTGGAACCCCAAATGCAACAGACGTTCGTGAGCGGCCAGAACAACTCTACCCCGCATACCAGAAGGCCCGACCAGCCTATGGCGTAGGGAAGCACCGTCCAATTTCATAAGGAGGCCCTGTTTAATTAGCCATGAGTCGACGCCAACCGCCCCCTCCCCGGAGCAATTCGCCCTGCGGCGCAGTGCGAGAAGGGAGGCGTCGGCCATTTGGAGGCGGCCCCACTCAACGAGAGACACGGAGAGCAACGAATCTCCGCCCGTCGGAGAGAAAGGTACGTCGGACCGTGGCGCATCGGCCGCGGCGAGCAGAGCTGGCAGTGGTCCCGCAATTTGAGGTTTACACCGCCCCGATCCCAACAGACATGCACATTCCGCACGTGGTGGCAGTCGCGACAGGGCATCCGCGTTTATATGACGCACCCCCTTATGGTAAGTCGTCGTAAACTGGTAGTCCTGGAGGACCTCCAACCAGCGAGACAACTGACCCGACGGCTGTGCGCCGCATGGTCCGTACGAACCGTAAAGTGTTGTCCGTAGAGGTATGGTCGAAATTGTTGAACAAAAACGACGATAGCCAGTAGCTCGCGCCGAGTGACACAGTAACGTTGTTCCGCCGGCGACAACACCCTGCTACCATAGGCGACGACGCGTTCGACCCCCCCCCGACCACTTGGAAGAGCACTGCACCAATGCCCGTGTTACTGGCGTCCGTGTCAAGCAAGAACGGTGTATTGAAATCAGGGTAACACAGGGGCGGAGCTCCCACCAAGGCGTCCCGAAGGGAGCAGAAGGCGGCCTCCTCCTCCGGTCCCCAACGAAACTTAACACCTTTCGCCGTCAAAGCATGCAGGGGCTTGGCGATGGTGGCGAACCCCTCGACAAACCGGCGGTAATAGGAGGCAAACCCAATAAAACTGCAGACCTCGCCGACAGTAGTGGGCGTTGGCCAAGAGCCGACACACTGCGTCTTAGCGGGATCAGTGGAGATCCCCGAACAGCTGACGATATGCCCCAAATACCATACAGATTCCCAAAGCAGGTGGCATTTCTGCGGTTTAAACTTTAACTTAGCGGCCCGCATCCTGAGGAACACTGCCCTCAACCGTAGGAGGTGTTTCTCGAACGTTCTACTGAAAATGATGACGTCGTCCAGGTAAATTAAACAGGTATCCCATTGAAGGCCCGACAAAATCAATTCCATTAACCTCTGAAACGTGGCGGGAGCGGAATGGAGTCCCATCGGTAACCGATTGAACTCAAACAGGCCGACAGGCGTGCGAAACACAGTTTTGGGCTTTGACACCTCGTCAAGGGGCAGTTGCCAGAATCCCGACAGCAGGTCTAACGTCGAAAAGTATCGTGCCCCCGCTAAAGCATCCAGGGATTCGTCCATTCTGGGGAGCGGATATGCGTCAGCCACAGAGATCTTATTCAGGCGACGAAAATCGACGCAAAAGCGCAGGGACCCATCGTGTTTTTTCACAAGCACGATGGGGGCCCCCCACGGACTGGATGAGGGCGAGATAATGTCGGCAGACAGCATGTCATTGACGGCCGATTGAACATGCTCTTTTTCGGCCGGGCTTAGCCGAAATGGATTTTGGCGAATGGGGGCCGCGTCACCCGTGTCAATGTGGTGACGTAAGAGGTCAGTGCACCCGATGTCAAATTTATGTTTTCTAAAAACGTCAGAAAACTCAAGTAACAGGCCACGCAATGCCCCCAACTGTGAGCTAGACAGGTCGCAGGATCTGGCACACAGTGAGTCCAACCACTCCCCATCACTCCCTGATTTAAGATGCGGGGCAGGAGCAGACTCAACTTGCGCAACCAGCTGGTCACCCACAGGCACCGGTGCAGCATGAGCAAGCACGGTACCCTGTGGAATGACAGCCGCTCGCGACCCCGCATTCAAAACTACCACGAAAGGGTCGCTGTCTCCCCGCACCACTGTCTGAGCCACCGCCAAATCCAAGCCCCTGACTGCTGCGTTAGACGGACCCAACAGGACACCCTGCTCCGTCGTACCCACTTCAAAGGGCTTCTGCAACCGAAGGGGCACCAGCATTTGCGATCCCGGGGGTACGCGCACCGTCTGAGCAACCCTCGCACGCACCGTTGCGCAAACCGTGCGTAATTTGGTAGGGGCCGACAAGAATGCTATGCGGCGGCCTGAGGGAAGCTCGATGCAACCCTGGTCAATTAGTATTTTAATGGGCATTTTAGCCAGAAAATCCGTACCCAACAAGCAGGGAACCGCAAGGGAAGAAGAGACCAAAATATGTCCCGATAACCTAATATCCCCGATGCGAATAACCGCCCGGATCTGACCCACAATCCCCAAGGATCCCCCATTCGCCATATAGCATGGAACGTCTACCGGGAGTAAGGGCCGACATTGAACAGGTAGAATGTTATATATAAGGTCGGAAATGACTGTTGCCGACGCCCCCGTGTCAATCAAAACCCGCACGTCAACCCCGTCAATCGACCCAGCTACTACGGACGAACCGGCCGACGCGGCTACGACCCTATGGGCCAGCTCAGACCACTGACCCGGTCCGAGATCCCGTACGCACCCCCCTCCCCGCACTGAAGCATTAGCCAACTCGCGCGACCCGACACCCATAGAACGGCGACCCATGTGCAACGTGTGCGTGGGCCGAGCATGTGTAGTGCCGCGACTTGCCGGGGGCTGTTGGGGCGACTTGGGGCCTTGTGCGTCGTCCGGCCGAGGTCCCGTGGCGCCTCGACGTGGAGCCCAGCACCCGGATGCGACGTGGCCTCGAAGGCCGCAGTTGTAGCACCTGACGAGCGTCGTCGCTGCTTTCGGTTGCTCCAGCTTCTGGGGCGGCCGCAGGGGCGACCGAGCACCCGACCTCCAGTCGTCCGCCCGCGCCGTGGCGAAGGCCTCCTCCAGGGGTAGAGCATCTTGGGGTTCACAGGGTGGCGTGGCTGATGCAGGAACGGAGGCTGACGCGCAGACAAGGGGTCTCTTCCGCTTGAGAACCTCGTGTGCATGGATGCTCGTAGCAACCCGCAACGAGCATATGTCCACTTCATCAGCCGCGTTAATGGGAACTCCCAAGTCCTGTGCCAACGCCAGAAGCTGCTCCTTGACCATGGCGTCTTTGCCCTCCTCGTCCATTCGAGGAAAGACGGCGTCGGCCAAAGCCAGAAGCACAGTACGGTAGGCGAGAGGGGTTTCAGCGTCACCCTTCCGGCGAGCGTAGAACTGGTGGCGGCAGGCCGACGGTGGTCCATAGACCCTGGCCATAAGACGGAGCGCGGCCTGCAGCGTAGAGCGCCCGGCCCTCGGAGTCGACCGGAAGGTGGCGAGAGCGTCGTCGTCCAGAGTCGCTGGAAGCGCCCGCAGCGCCGGGGCGTCGGACCACCCCGACATCTCCTGATGAGCGAGGAATCTCCATTGGAAGGCTCCCCAATCACCTCCCTCGGCTTGGAAGACCGTCAACGGCGGTAGCCGCTGATGAAGCGCCTGCTCTTTCTCCGATAGCAGAAGGCCTCCTGCAGCACCCTCACTCCTGGCAGCCGTGGACCGTTCCATGGGCTGGTCACGGCAACGCCCGGCACGCGCCGAAGAGGCGGGAGGTGGCCCGTGGAAGTCGTCGGCCACGTGGTGCTCCTGGTTCCCGCCAATTGACAACCCAGGCGGGAAATTGGCGCCAATTTCAGTGTCCGTGGCGGGAAGAAGATTTTGGCGCCAATCCGTGGCGCGCGGAGCAGTGTCGGGGTGAGCCGGCGTTTGGCGCCAATTCTCCTCCCTCCTGGCGGTTCCATCTCCTCCCGAAGCCGTGATCTCCGCCAAAATGGAGGCGGCGGCAAGCAGCAACTCAGCCAGGTGGGCGTGCGCGTCCCGGAGCCCATCTTGAGAGTGGAGCGGCGTGTCGGCCATTTGCGACGGGAGCTGCGGCGTCGGCATCTCCTCTGCCTCTCTCCCCGCAGCTTGGTGAGCCAGCCCCTCCTGGTCGTCCTCTTGATCGCGATCGTGAGTACGCACAGTCTTCCTGGTATCCATGCCGGGAAGACTGTTTTACTTCTGACACCAATTGTAACGTAGTAATCCGGCAGGAGACGAGTGAAGGGGCAGCACTTCTCTTTATTGTTCTCTTCACGTAACGCTGACACCATACAGCCTACACAAGGCTGTATACACCGTCACTATCCTAAGCCTACACTGGCTATACTGTTCTGAGCCTACACCGGCTATACTGTTCTCAGCCACACCGGCTATACTGTTCTGAGCCTCCACTGGCTATACTGTTCTCAGCCTACACTGG
The DNA here is from genome assembly GCA_014621495.2 of Entosphenus tridentatus. Taxonomy (NCBI): domain Eukaryota; kingdom Metazoa; phylum Chordata; class Hyperoartia; order Petromyzontiformes; family Petromyzontidae; genus Entosphenus; species Entosphenus tridentatus. The sequence goes on from JAAXLI020001610.1 coordinate 10,076, forward strand.
CTATACCATTCTGAGCCTACACCGGCTATACTATTCTGAGCCTACACCGGCTATACTATTCTGAGCCCACACCGGCCACCCGACCACTGGCCCATCACCCGGCCCTGATAAGGACGTCGGGCTGATGGGTACCCAGGGTCTCACCACCGGGCCGCACAGAGACCCGGCCCTGATAAGGGCAGCGGGGCTAGGGGTCCCGGGGTCCTAGGCAGCTTCTTCGTCTTCGGTCTTCGCTGGTGTAAACTGCCTCGAGCGCTCCCGCGCGCCGCCTTATATATGGCGGGGCTAATGCGGACCGCGATGTAAGCACTCACATGCGGACCGTGATGTAAGCACCCGCCCCGCGATGACTCGCTACACGCCGGCGCTTACTACATAAGGAACGAAATAGTAAGACTTCACAAATCTGGCTGTCGCCTGATTATGCTAGTTGTAATTACAAGCTAGTTGTAATTACAAGCTAGTTGTAATTACTGGCGAGTCGTCGTACTCAGATTGTAAATGTTGTAGCTTGGCTCTCGAACACACTGGTGTGCTGTACTAGTGACGAATTGGCATAAGATGTGCAAGTTTATACTGTACTGACTTTGTTTAATAAATTTATTTAAGGATAATCGTATTGAGCGGGGTGCTTCTAGAAACGAGTGTTTTATATTATAATTTCTGCCATGAACTTTGAATGATCATCTGAATGGTTTAGCTTGTAAGCGTGGTTTATTATAATGTCCATATTAAAGGTTTTTTGGGTTAGATCGCTTAAATATATAAATGTGTCGTTGAAACCCGACACCACCCGACAAAGCCAACTAGTAAGGGTTGTCACGTAAACAAAACATGCATATTTGTCACGAGTACAGCACACCGGTGTGTTGGAGAGCCAAGCCACAACATTGACAATTAAAACTAGCTTAATCAGATTTGGGAAGGCTTACTATTTCGTTCCTTATATAGAAGCATAGATATGTTGACCACGCAGCTGCGCTCTATTGTAGTTCGCAGCCCTTTGTCGGCATGCATTTATTTAATGTTTTATTTTAAAGACACATTTATATACTTCAGCGATCTAACCTAACAACCTCTATTATGGATGCTATTGGTCCCAAAATCCTACGTGTTAAACTCGTGTGTATGTGTTTAATATTTTGGATGTTTTTTTATGATAATTTAATTGAATATGGAGAGTTTACCAGCCCCTCGCACCTGTCCAGAGACCTCATGGGCCGTGGTGGTGGCTACGAGCCATCCCTCCAGGACATTGATCGCATCCACCGCAGCGTTACCATCCGGCACCGCGGAAGCTTTCAGGAATTCAACATTTAAATAATCAATACGTAAACGTCAAATAATCATACTCTGTATATATGTATTTACGAATACATTGAGAGGGCAGATCCAGCAGTGGATAGTGTGATGCTAATATGACCACAATGTGATACTATTGATTATAATGCAATTTAAATCCCACAGCTCGCATATCTGGTTCCATTATAGATACATACAAAATGTATGCATTCGAGCCCAGTGTAATTCAAATACAGGATATTATGAAAGGCATATGACTAATCAGCCTTGCCTGCATTTCTACACTGATATTCACCTTCAGTGCAGGCAGGAACAACCACCACTCCACGCCTGGGGCATACAGCTTCCCACAGCTCACCGTCACGGTCCCATGCTCCTTCATTATTTTGTTCAGAAGAAGAGCCACTCTCCCTGTTGTTTGGCATTCCCCTGCCACGAGTAAAGTTCTGTAAAAAACAACCCCCTACCTCATCGGCGGGGCCGGACGGTAACGCTGTGGTGTATGTGAGCAATGTACTGGAGGGATGGCTCGTAGCCACCACCACGACCCACGAGGTATCTGTACAGGTGCGAGGGGCTGGTAACCCCTCCACATTAAATGTATTTTCCATGAAAACACGTGCAAAATATATACACGCATACATACACACAGCACTGTTAATACACAGCAGTGTAAATACATAAGAGACTTTATGCTATAGACTGAAATATAATAATGGTTGCGTTACAATATAATAAACAACGCGTACGAACTATACCATCCAGATGGGTAAAAAACAGCAATGTTAACACTTTTTAACTGATCGAATATAACAAACAACTTTCGTTGTCTAGACACACCTTCATTAACAAGAGTCCTCACCTCTTAGTATAAGTATATCTCCATCAGCTTTGCAACATTTATACTTATTTTCACAGATAAAGCCGATAAATTGATCACAGTTTACAGGCCATTGTAAATGTGCAAACTACAACATGCACATAATTATTCAAGGAGATGCCCATCCCTATTAAAACGGAAGCGAACGCTAATTCAGCATATTCCTACTTGGGCTTAAGCACAATGGCCACATGAGCTTAGGTATGTTGCTAGATATGAGGAGCTTTAGTACCGTGAATAGCAATTGAATGCAAATAAGTTCATGAAGAAAATGCGAGATTTCATAAATGGGAAGCAGACAGAGCCCCGCCCCTACAGCTCGTGAGTGTGACGTAGTGAGTGTGACCTGCGGACTGCCACGATGCTGCCAGGTAAGGGTAAACTTGTGTGATGGAGATGCTTCACCTGAAACTCGCCTCCACACGTGTTCGCTATGAACATTTTAGCAATAAGGGAAGATCAGTCATCTTTAACATATCAGGTCTTTATTGCTCTGCAAGTATATTAACGTTAAAACTCGTAGAAACACATGCACAGTCGTGTGTAAATGAACAACGCTGTATATACAGTCGTGTTTGGATGCACACTCGTGTGTGTATGTCTACTCGTCCGTGTTTTTTAAAGGAAAACTATTGCAGCAATAACGTACGATCAGTCATCTTTAAAAACAGGTCTTTATTAATCTGCAAGAAAATTCACGTTAATACTCGTATCGAAATCTTTATTAATACGCATGCTCAAACAGGAAAGAAACTAGGCAAATTATTTCCCAATAGGAATTCAACAGTTAAAATATATTTTTAAAATCAAACAAGTAAACGTCCATTTCCCATTTGACGTCCTTTTCGACTGAAGCCATTCGTCCAAAGTATAAAAATTGTTGTCATTCTGAAATCAGTGAACACTTCTGGAACTTAAAAGGAAGACATTCATCTGAACACATTATAGAGCATTCACAACATCACTCTAGCTTGAAGTCCTAGAAATCACCGGAAAATATATATAAGAGACACGAATATGACTCTCCAGCCACTCCACTACATCAAGCCATCTCTCAGGATGCAACTGCATGGGGTCGAAAGAGGAATTTCGTTTAGGACTCATGACAACATTTTACCATTTGTTTTATGATGCCTGTGAAGTGTTGCTGACCGTGAAAATGCTTCCAACACACAGAGCAGTCAAACGGTTTTGTTAAAATAGTTACACTATCTTGGATTAGTGCTGGAAATCAATGATATAATCAATTGCACCTAATACATTGATCTAACAGAGAGACAAACGTGCACATTCCAGGACTTTAACAGAAGTTTTCAATATTTTGATTATCCAGCGACTCCAGCAGCCATTTCTCATTATCAACCTGCATGGGGTCTAAAGAGGAATTGTCGTCAGGACTCATTACATCCGCTACATCTACGCATCTCTCAGGATCCACCTGCATAGGTTCGAAAGATGCATTTTTTTCAGGACTCATTGCAGCACTTAGTTTTTCACCTTTTGATTTCACTTCCCTATCATTGCGGATCTTCTCATGCTTGTTTCGGGGTGATGACCGTGTGAAGATCTGACTTCCTTGCAAATGCCTTCCCGCACACAGCGCAATTGAATGGCTTCTCGCCAGTGTGTGTTTTCTGGTGACGATGAAGATGTGATTTCCGTGCAAATGCCGTCCCGCACACAGAGCAATTGAACGGCTTCTTGCCCGTGTGTGTTTTCTGGTGACTATTAAGAGTTGATTTCCGTGCAAATGCCTTCCCACACACAGAGCAATAGAATGGCTTCTTGCCCGTGTGTGTTTTCTGGTGAGTGTGAAGATTTTGTTTCAGTGAAAATGACTTCCCACACACAGAGCACTTGAATGGCTTCTCGCCCGTGTGTGTTTTTTGGTGATTGCGAAGAGTTGATGAATCTGCAAATGACTTCCCACACACAGAGCAATTGAACGGCTTCTCGCCCGTGTGTGTGTTTTTGGTGCCTGTGAAGATATGTTTTACGTGCAAACGCCTTCACACAAACAGAGCAATTGAATGGCTTCTCACCCGTGTGTGTGTAGCGCTGTAGAAAGGTTATCTGCTCCATGTGACTGATTTTTCAGTGACAGTCGCGGGTGTTTTTAGAGTAAAATGCACCCTCTAAGCTGCGTGGTTGTCTGGCTCAAATCACCAAGAAGCTAAATATTTACCAACGTCTGGGACACAGTATCGTCTCGGAAGTCGGACCTCATACGCGATTACCAGTTTATCCACTAACAAAGACACTTACTTGTTGATGCACGGCGTATCGATGTCACTGTAACCCGTCTGAAGAGATCGCCACGAACTCTCCCGAAGCAAAGTCGCCAACCAGTCGCCAAGCAATCGTGCTCGCCAGGCTGGGTCTCGTGGAAGAAGGGTTATCTGCAGAGCGGGGAGTCGAGCGTCTATCCTCAGCAGAATCATTCTCGAAATAACCTTGAGTTCTGATTTTAAGCCCCTTATAACTCCCCTGTAGCATTCACATCCTTTGTTCTCGACTTGGCCTATCATGGACTTTGCATTCAATTGTAATTTTTTGCATTAACAATCCGCATATCTAGCAACATAATACGTATGTACATCTCACTGCATAATTGTACACTACCGTTTGAATAAGGATGTGCATCTCCATGCATAATTCCGTGCTTCGTGTTAATTTGCTAATATTCACCCCCCCCCCAATGTCCTCTAAACTGCTGCAAGTTTAGAGGATTATAAAGCGATATACAGCCTGAAATATCAAATTTGGTGATCTCAAGCTTGATTTGGAATAGGATGTGCAAGTTTATACTGTACTGACTTTGTTTCATAAATATATTTAAGGACAATCGTTTTGAGCGGGGTGCTTCTAGAAACGAGTGTTTTATATTATAATTTCTGCCATAAACTTTGAATAATCATCTGAATGGTTTAGCTTGTAAGCATGGTTTATTATCATGTCAATTTTAAAGGTTTTTTGGGTTAGATCACTTAAATATATAAATGTTTCGTTGAAACCCGCCACCACCCGACAAAGCCAAATAGTAAGGGTTGTCACGTAAACAGAACATGCAAATTTGTCACTAGTACAGCACACCGGTGTGTTGGAGAGCCAAGCCACAACATTTACAATCTGAGTACGACGTTTCGCCTGTAATTAAAACTAGCTTCATCAGTCGACAGCCAGATTTGGGAGGTCTCACTGGTTTGTTCTTTATATAGAAGCATAGATGTGTTGACCACGCAGCTGTGCTCTATTGAAGTACGCTGCCCTTTGTCGGCAAGCATTTATTTAATGTTTTATTTAAAAAACGCATTTATATACTTCAGCGATCTAACCTAACAACCTCTATTATGGATGATATTGGTCCCGAAATCCTACGTGTTAAACTCGTGTGTATGTCTTCTTGGTTATTTCGGTAAAGACACGTAGAAGAGAAATAATATAATAATAAAAATAAAACATAATAAAATAATTCTCACGTCGTTTCGGCCACAATGCAAGCAGCCGTCCTCAGGTGAAGAACAGGTCTGTCGGAAAGACAGCGTCTGAATGGGCACCATCATTCTTGGCAGCGTATATTTAAGCTGGGTTGGAGGGGGGGAAGAGCGCCTTGACAAATTAATTTGCATATCAAGAGGAATTTAGCATATTTATGGGAAATGCAGATATGGGATTAGTCACTACTTGTGGAATGCGTAGGAGTTGGGGGGGGGGGGGTTCAAAGTCATATATTATGCCCGTGCATTATGCAGTATGCAGGATTAGCAGCATCAAAGGGAGGGAGCAGGGTAAGCAGTAATAGAGGGAAGGAATTTTAATAGTAAGTAGCTGCGGCAGCTAAACCACCACGTAAATAAACTAAAATATAAACTACATCAGTATCATCACGTCGGCGGCTTGGGGTCCAGGGTCGTCTTCTTCTTCTTCAGGCAGCTTCTGGCTTCGGCTTGAGACCGACTGACTCGCGCTCTCAGGGACCCGCCTTATATACTCTTTCTCCCTGAGGGGCGGGGCTCTGTGGGATCGTAGCTCCCCCAGCCCCCTCCCCTCAAAGGGGTTCCAACCGCCGTTGGCCCGACCGGTCCGGACCGGTTTCTACCCCTCCCCCTGCTTGTGGCGCGTGTGTGTAACGTCTCGTAACCATTTAAATGTATCGACTCAGCCTTAAATGAGTACCTGGTGCGGTGTGTAAACTTCACCACTGGGGAGACAAAGGCGGTCGGGCGTGGTGCTGGCCACCCACCTCCTCGTTCGTGTACCGTTCCGGCCTTCATAGGTGCTCGCTAACAGCACTTGCCCCTACAGTATTTTAAGGCTATACGGGGGATCTTTGTCTTTTGGATGTATAAAGCAGTGTGTATGCACATTCGTGTATTTTTCTACAGCGCTGTGTAAGTTCACTCGTGTGTGGGTGTGTACATGGGAGTATATATGTGTACTCGTGTATGATTATGTATTGGAACAAATAAATTATTTTTATATTGTGTCGTACAAATAATTTAGGGGCAATGTGGTAGGAATGAGACTCCCCGCTCGTGGTGCTAAATGAATGAAAACAGCGCCAACTAGTAAGGGTTGTCACGTTAATAGAACATGCAAATTTGTCACTAGTACAGCACAACGGTGTGTTGGAGAGCCAAGCCACAACATTCACAACGTGAGTACGACGTTTCGCCTGTAATTAAAACTAGCTTCATCAGTCGACAGTCAGATTTGGGAAGTCTCCCTGTTTCGTTCCTTATATAGAAGCACTAGCAGTCGCCGTATGGCGAGCATTATCCAAGACTTGCTGTGGATCAGCGGTTCCAGCGTAAGTTACGAAATGGCTGTTGGGAAGATGGATGTCGAGCGTGACAACCGTGTGCGTCTTGCCTTGAATTGGGTATCGATTTAAAGCTTTCGTGACTGCAGGGATTCATCTTCTTGGTTCTTTCGGTAAAGTCACGTGCAAGGGAAGTAATAAAATAATAAAAATAAAAGATAATAAAATAATTCTCACGGCATTTCGGCCACAACGCAAGCAGGCGTCCTCATGTGAAAACCAGGTCTGTCGAGGCGACAGCGTCTGAATGAAACAGTACACCATGCTTGGAGCATATATTTAAGCTGGGTTGGAAGGGGGGGAAAGTGCGCCTTGACAAAATAATTTGCATATCAAGAAGATTTAGCATATTTATGGGAAATGCAGGTATGTGATTAGTACTACTTATGTACAATTATGCAGTTGCTAGATATGCGGATTGTTAATGTAAAAATTCACAATTCAATGCAAAGTCGAGAACAAAGGATTTGGATGCTAGAGCGAAGTTATAAGGGGCTTAAAATCAGACCTCAGGGTCATTTCGAGAGGGATTTTGCTGAGAATAGACGCTCGACTCCTCGCTCTGCAGATAACCCTTCTTCCACGAGACCCAGCCTGGCGAGCACGATTGCTTGGCGACTTCGCTTCTGGAGAGTTCGTGGCGATCTCTTCAGACGGGTTACAGGGACATCGATACGCAGTGCATCAACAAGTAAGTGGTAATCGCGTGTGTAGTCCGACTTACGAGACGTGTCTCAGTTAGACGTTGGTAAGAGTTTGCTTCTTGGCGATTTGAGCCAGACATCCACGCAGATTAAAGGGTGCATTTCACTCTAAAAAACACACGCGACTGTCACTGAAGAATCAGTCATATGGAGCAGATAACCTTTCCACAGCGCCACACACACACGGGTGAGAAGCCATTCAATTGCTCTGTTTGTGTGAAGGCGTTTGCACATAAAGCATATCTTCACAGGCACCAGAAAACGCACACGGGCGAGAAGCCATTCAATTGCTCTGTGTGTGTGAAGGCATTTGCACAGAAATCATATCTTCACAGGCACCAGAAAACACACACGGGCGAGAAGCCGTTCAATTTTTCTGTGTGTGGGAAGGCATTTGCATATTTATCAACTCTTCGCAATCACCAGACAACACACATGGGCAAGAAGCCATTCAATTGCGCTGTGTGTGGGAAGTCATTTAAACAGAAATCAACTCTTAACAGTCACCAGAAAACACACACGGGCGAGAAGCCGTTCAATTGCTCTATGTGTGGGAAGGCATTTGCACGGAAATAAAATCTTCACAGTCACCAGAAAACACACACGGGCGAGAAGCCGTTAAATTGCTCTGTGTGTAAGAAGTAATTATCACAGAAATCACATCTTAATCGTCACCAGAAAACACACGCGGGTGAGAAGCCATTCAATTGTTTTCCGTTGGAGAGGACACGGTCATCACCCCATAACAAGCATGAGAAGATCAGCAATGATAGGGAAATGAAATCAAAAGGTGAAAAACAAAGTGCAGCAATGAGTCCTGAAAATAATGCATCTTTCGAAACTATGCAGGTGGATCCTGAGAGATGCGTGGATGTAATGAGTCCTGACGATAATTCCTCTTTCGACCCCATGCAGTTGGATTCTACGAGATGGCTGGATGTACTGAGCCCTGACGACAATTCCTATTTCGACCCCATGCAGGTTGATAATGAGAAATGGCTGCTGGAGTGGCTGGATAATAAAAGTATTGAATACTTCTGTTAAAATCCTGGAATGTGCACGTTTGTGTCTCTGTTAGATCAATTTATTAGGTGCAATTGATTATATCAGTGATTTCCAGCACTACTCCAAGCTAGTGTAATTATGTTAACAAAACCGTTTGAATGCTCTGTTGTTTTCACGGTCAGCAACACTTCACAGGCATCATCAAGCAAAGAGTAATGATGTTGTCATGAGTCCTCAACGAAATTCCTCTTTCGACCCCATGCAGTTGCAACCTGAGAGACGGATTCATGTAGTGGTGTGGCTGGAGAGTCATATTCGTGTCTCTTATATATATTTTTTCGGTGATTTCTAGGACTTCAAGCTTGAGTGATGTTGTGAATGCTCTACATTGTGTTCAGATAAAAGTGTTCCTGAAGTGTTCACTTATTTCAACAAGTGTTCACTTATTTCAACAATTTTATACTTCGATAGATACATTGCTTCCTCTCGAAGCTGGATCATCGGCTCTGTTAAATGTGTGGGGTTTATGGTAGAAGTTGCCATGTGTTGTCATCTTCTCACAGCTCCTGATCTTGGTGGGCCGTCTTGTTTTAGGATTTGCCCATTCCTGTTATTCATTTTGTCGTGGTGTTTGTGTTGAATTCCGTGTCTTGAGTGTTGAGGTTTATTCTAGACTTCCGATCGGATTACTTGTTGATGTAGTGTGATGCGGAGTGGTTGTGAGGTGGTTCAATTCATGATTTTACTCTAGTGGTTAAGTGGTCTTGTTGAGCTAAAGTTGGAGAAAGTCTATGATCACAACTTTGCTCAATATTTTAAACATGTTCATTAATTTTCATCATCATGGAATAAATCAATTCACTTAAAATAATAGGTTTCAGAGTGTGCGTGGATTGCACGTTCGTTGTTCCTGTGTTTGATGGCTTGGACTTCGGGACGAATGGCTTCAGTGGAAAAGATCCATGTACATACACACAGTAGCAGACTAGGGTAGCGGGGTTTTGTGATTATTTTCACAGGTTAAACTGACGATATCTTAGACGCCCCACAACACTGAAGTACGTTATGATATTGAAAAAAACGCATGCGATTCTAATTCCTTCTCTGTTTTCACTCCAAACGCTTGAAATTATTAACAATATCAAGAATATTGGCCTCATGTTTAGGGAGTGAAGTGAAGTCATTAGTTTAGTTCATTTGCATTAAGTCTTTTTCAAGTTCATACTTCAATTGTTTTGCCTTTGTTATTGCACATTGGATCGGATTGTTCTTCCCATTTATGACATCTCTCAAGAACCATTTGCATTGTCTTCATGAATTTATTTGCATTCAATTGTTATTCTCGGAAGTAACGCTCCTCATATCTAGCAACATGCCGAGGCTCATGTGGCCATTGTGCTTAAGCATAAACAGGAATATGCATTTAACTGCATCATTGTTCGCTTCGGTTTGAATACGGATGGGCATCTCCTGCCATAATTACGTGCATCTTGTTAGTTTGCACATTTACAATGGCCTGTAAACTAATATAAAATTTTCGGCCTTAACTGTGAAATACCGTCTAAAATATCACAATGTTGATCGAGGTATACTTAAACTAAGAGGTGCATGTGTTGACGTGGTTTTATGAAAATAGTTAAAGACCACTGTGTGTCTAGACAACGAATGTGAATTGTTATATTCGATCAATTTAAATTGTTAGAATTGCTATGGATATCCATCTGGATGGTATAGTTTAAGTATTGTTTATTAGTATAACCATTATCAGTCTAAAGCAGAAAGTCTCGTGTGTATTTACACTGCTGTGTATGTACAGTGTTGTGTGTACGTATGTGTTTTTTTCCCCACGTGTTTTCACGGTAAGTGCATTGAATGTCGAGTGGTTACCAGCCCCTCGCAACAGTCCGGAGACCTCGTGGGCCTCTGTGATGTCTATGCAATGCAGTGTACATACACAGGGATTGTGTTCTATTACACAAACAAATATGCAAACAAATTATTGTACATACCGACACACATTCACGCATGTACATATCCACATAAACGAGTGTAAATTAACACACGAGTGTACATACACAGCAGTGTACATACACAGAAAATGCGTTCGACTGCGAACATATACGATTGTACTTGCATACATATGCACACACATACGTGTAAGTACACACACGAGTGCTCGTCTTGTTGTGGTGTTTCCTACGTTATAGTTTATGGTATACATGAACGCAGAAATACAAAATGTGCAGTTCACACCTACGCGCCATTTGCCCATTGATCGTGATGATGGATAACATGTTATTTGATCTAACAGAGAAACGAATGTACACGGTACAATTGGAACCACAAATATGCTCAACGAGTTTTGATTAATTGTTAATAAATACGGTAAATAGCTATTCCAATTCATTCAGATTTAACATTCAGCAAATTCTAATGCGGCCACAATGCGATCCTAATAATGATAGTGCAATTCTAATCCCTTACCCCCAGTTCGCATATCCGTCCCTAGTTTCGCATATATACATATGACATCCATACATACGAGTATCATGGGGGAGTATCATTTGCCTTGCCTTCATCCTTCGACTGATATTCATCTTCGGTGGATGCATGAGCAACCACCACTGCTCGCCTCCCGTTTATTGGGAGGTGAGCCCACGGTAGCCTGGGGCTTAGAGCTTTCCAAAACATCACACCACGCTCCCACGCACCCTTGATTCGTTTTTTTTTCACGATCCCCCTGTTGTTTGGCATTACCCAGCCACGAGTAAAGTTCGGAAAAAAGAATCTGCTACCTCATTAGCGGTGCCGGACGGTAACGCTGCGGTGGATGTGAGCAATGTCCTGGAGGGAAGGTTCGTAGACACCACAGAGGCCCACGAGTTTAACACGTAAGATTTCGGGACTAATAGCATCCATAATAGAGGTTGTTAGGTTAGATCGCTGAAGTATATAAATGTGTCTTTAAAATAAAACATTAAATAAATGCATGCCGACAAAGGTCTGCGTACTTCATTAGAGTGCAGCTGCGTGGTCAACACATCGATGCTTCTATATAAGGAACAAACCAGTGAGACTTCCCAAATCTGGCTGTCGACTGATGAAGCTAGTTTTAATTACAGATGATACGTCGTACTTAGATTGTAAATGTTGTGGCTTGGCTCTCCAACACACCGGTGTGCTGTACTAGTGACACATTTGCATGTTCTGTTTACGTGACAACCCTAACTAGTTGGCTTTGTCGGGTGGTGGCGGGTTTCAACGAAACATTTATATATTTAAGCGATCTAACCCAAAAAAACTTTAATATGGACTTGATAATAAACCATGCTTACAAGCTAAACCATTCAGATGATTATTCAAAGTTCATGGCAGAAATTATAATATAAAACACTCGTTTCTAGAAGCACCCCGCTCATCACGATTGTCCTTAAATATATTTATGAAACAAAGTCAGTACAGTATAAACTTGCACATCTTATTCCAAATCAAGCTTGAGATCACCAAATTTGATATTTCAGGCTGTATATCGCTTTATAATCCTCTAAACTTGCAGCAGTTTAGAGGACATTGGGGGGTGAATATTAGCAAATTAACACGAAGCACGGAATTATGCATGGAGATGCACATCCTTATTCAAACGGAAGTATACAATCATGCAGTGAGATGTACATACGTATTATGTTGCTAGATATGCGGATTGTTAATGCAAACATTTACAATTGAATGCAAAGTCCATGATAGGCCAAGTCGAGAACAAAGGATGTGGATGCTAGAGCGAAGTTATAAGGAGCTTAAAATCAGACCTCAGGGTCATTTCGAGACGGATTTTGCTGAAGATAGACGCTCGACTCCCCGCTCTGCAGATAACCCTTCTTCCACGAGACCCAGCCTGGCGAGCACGATTGCTTGGTGACTGGTTGGCGACTTCGCTTCGGGAGAGTTCGTGGCGATCTCTTCAAACGGGTTACAGTGACATCGATACGCCGTGCATCAACAAGTGTCTTTGTTAGTGGATAAACTGGTAATCGCGTGTGTTTTCCGACTTACGAGAGGTTACTGTGTCTCGGTTATACGTTAGTGAGAGTTGCTTTTTAGCGATTTGAGCCAGACATCCACAGCAGCTTAGAGGGCGCCTTTTACTCTCAACAACACCCGCGACTGTCACTCTGCTCTGAAGAATCAGTCACATGGAAAAGATAAACTCTCCACAGTGCCACGCACACACGCGAGAAGCCATTCAATTGCTATGCGTGTGGGAAGGCTTTTGCAGATTCATCAGATCTTCACAGGCACCGGAAGACACACACGGGCGAGAAGCCGTTCAAGTGCTCTGTGTGTGGGAAGGCATTTTCTCGGAAATCAGATCTTCACAGGCACCATAAGACACATACGGGCGAGAAGCCATTCAATTGCTCGGTGTGTGTGAAGGCATTTGCACGGAAATCAGATCTTCACAGGCACCAGAAAACACATTCGGGTGAGAAGCCATTGAATTGCTCTACGAGAGAGAGGACATGTTCATGGTCATCACCCCGAAACAAGCATCAGAAGATCCGCAATGATAGGGAAGTGAAATCAAACGGTGAAATTCAAAGTGATGCAATGTGTCCTCAAAAAAATTCATCTTTCGATCCTAGGCAGGTGGATCCTGAGAGATGGCTGAATGTAGCGGATGTAATATGTCCTGACGACAATTCCTCTTTCGACCCCATGCAGTTGGATCCTGAGAGATGGCTGGATGTAGTGGATGTAATCAGCGCTGACGACAATTCCACTTTCGACCCCATGAAGTTGGATCCGGAGAGATGGCTGGATGTAGTGGAGTGGCTGAAGACTCAAACGTATTGAGTACATCTGTTAACTGTTGCCCTGCGTATGTTCGCGTCTCTTAGATATATTGTTTCAGTGATTTCCAGTACTCCGAGCTGGAGTGATGTGAATGCTCTATAATGTGTTCAGATGAAAGTCTTCCTTTTAAGTTCCAGAAGTGTTCACTTCAGGATGGCAACAATTTTATACTTCGAAAGACACATTGCTTCGTCTGGTAGCTGGATCATCGGGGCTGTTAAATGGCTGCTGCTTATGCTAGAAGGTGGCATGTGTTGTAATTTTCTCACAGCAAATGATGTGAGCGTGCTGTCTTGTTTATTCCAGACTTTGTCACGTGAAGGTGGTGCTTCGTAGTCCTATCGGATTACTTGTTGATGTGGTGTGATGCGCAGTGGTTGTGAGGTGGTTCAATTCCTGATTTTACTCTCGTTGTTAAGTGGTCTTGTTGAGCTAAAGATGTAGAAAGACTGTGATCGTTTTAAGGATGTACGCGGATTTCAGGTTCGTTGTTCCTGTGTTTAATGGCTTTGACTTCAGGATGAATAGCTTCAATCGATAAGGACGTCAATTGGGAATGATAAATCTACGTTTGCGTGTTTGATTTTTAAAATATTTTAAACTATAAAATTCCTGAAAATACAATATTTTGTCTCGTTCTTTAACTGTTTGACCAAACGAATATTAATAAAGATTTCGATACGAGTTTTAACATCAATATTCTTGCAGATTAATAAATACCTGATTTGTTTTAAAAATTGACTTATCGTACGTTATTGCTACCATATACTTCCTTAAAACACGGACAAGTAGACATACACACGCGAGTGTGCATATACAGGGGTGTACATACAGACATACAATGCAGTGT
>JAAXLI020001612.1:0-18736 GCA_014621495.2 Entosphenus tridentatus
AGAGACATGCAAACTCCAAATATACAGGCGACAGGGTCTGGATCGATGCCACGACCTCGTGTATACCAGGCGAGGGAGGTAACATCTCGCCACCGCGGGCGCCCCATTTGCAAGGCTGCACCTGGACCACCTTACAGCAAAGAAAAGTGACAGACGAGGTGCTTAGAATTCAGAGCTCGGCTTCCACAGTGGCCCAGTCGCAATTACAGTGTCCCCCCACTACCCCCTCCCCCCACACCCCATCCACCCTACCACCTTCGGGGAATCACAGAAGATTGGGGAACCAATTAAACTGTGCATGGCTTTCAAGACGCGTTTCACACGAGGGAGTTAAGTAATACAATTCTTGACGTAAGAGCGTTAATTAGAAATTGCATGACTTAGCTAGCCACTGGATGAGTTGACCACGTGATGCTCAGAAGGTGTATAAATATGCAGCCGGTTAAAAACAGAGAACATTGCTGTGCAGAAACCAGGTTGCAAGGTAAGATTCCAACATGTCAATCACCGTCGTGCAACCAAGGTATGATCCCGTTCAGATTAGATTGTCTACACCTGCAATACAAGGTAGCAGTATAGTACATAATGTAAGACTATAAATGGCCAACACAGAAATAAAGAAGGTGTAAATAACGAACGTTTGTATATAGATTTTTTTTCACACCGTACCTTGCCAACCACACAAATTACACAAACGCTGTTCTAAACACAAAAAAAAGTTCTAAAGAAATGAGTTTTCAATCTTGATTTAAACGTGCATAGCTTTAATGGTTTCCCAATATATGAAGGAAGAGCATTCCAGACGGCCGCAGAAGCGCATCTGAATGCACGCGATGCAGTGACCGTCTTTGTTCGTAATGGTTTATGCTCATTGAAGAGATCACCGAGGTGGAACACGTAAATGTGTGCTGACCAGCGTATATTTAGTCTGCAGCCTGCATGCGCGTCCACATTTTTACGGTGTTTTCTAAATAATAATTTACAGATAGTATTAAATTCAAATAACCAAACACGTACTATTTACACACACGCATATATAAACCACGTTCACGATCTGCAATGTGTACGAAATGGAACACGTTGATATCGTGAGTTTTATGTGAAAAATAAAGCATATTGCCTATTGCAACAAGCAGTGTGCACGTATATGTCATTGCTGCTGTGAGCACTCGCGACCTTAGCAAAGCATCTCCAGTGGAACGGGGTTTTTGTGAAGGGCTATTCTTAGACAGAGCTGAAAAACTTGAAAAAACGCTGCCTTGAGCGTGTGTGATGGAGTCCCAACGCTCACAGGGCTATCGTTTTTTTTTATACGTGGGCTGTGATGATTTTAGCAGAAAGTAATATGAGTCGGTTTTTTAGTGCCAATTATATTGATCTTTGTTAAAATTACTCCATGTTCATTGTCTATATTCTTGACATGTTTGTCATGATTTTTCTCCACGCGGAAAGGCAAAACATGATTTGACAAAACTTCAATACATTATAAACGTGCATTTCACACATCACATCAAGACGAAGGTCTTCTGAGGGGTGCATACTATCAGCAGTATTGGTTCATTTCCAGCAAACGCCGGACCGGTTTCGACATTCAGTGCCTCATCAGGAGTCACGCTTGCTTGGATCAATGCTGGTAAGATGCCAAATGTTGTTTTAGGAAAAATACCGTTCATGTAAGAAATGGGTCCCAATTCGACACGAAACTATACAACACGTCGCGCATAATAATAATAATAGTCATAATTATTAACCATCGTTGTGGAGAATGTTAGTAAAACATTTTTTTATCTGTCCACATAAATGATTAAAATAAATGCACAGCTCACTGACCAATCCTGCTCTGATGCACTCCCAGGAGGCAGGGCAGCCGCTTGCTCTTAACAAAGAGATGACTTCTAGATTACAAATCCCTCCATGGTTCTGCCCCGCCCTATCTCGCTTCTCTTATTTCTTATTACATCCCATCTTGGCCCCTGCATTCACAATCTCTAATATATCTCTCACTACGCCCCTCCCCACCCCTCCCTGTGCTCAGTCACTTTCCACTCTTTTTCCCTCCTGGCTCCCCTCTTGGAATAAACTGCCGCTCCACATCAAAAAGGAAACTTCACTCACCAGTTGTCGTTCCTCCCTTAAGACTCATCTTTTTTCAAACGCGTATCTTTCTACTACGTCGTGTCCTCGTCCTTGAAAACCTAAACCATCCTCTCCCTTCCCTCTCCTTATCTCGCCAGCCCTCCCTTTCCCGATCATCATCCTCCATTGTCATCCCTTCTTCTCCCTTGTCATCCCTTCCCCTCCCCAACACTAAAATCCTATCCCTTTTCCCCATCAGGCAATAACTAATGCACCGTTTTTAATTATTGTGAAGCGCTTTGACGAAAAGCTTTGACGAAAGCGCTTAATCAAATCCGTGATAAAATCGGTTTTAACGTGAAGAGACAAATGTGGGAAGAATGCGTTCTGAAAATACAATTGTATTAATTGTGCACAGTCAAAACAGCTCAGACCCAGAACTCATGGTAATCCGGAATTCATGGTAAGCCAGAATGTTTCACAGAATAAAGGAACTGAACTTTCTAATATCATATCTAAGTCCCATCCCACTTCCTCTTCCCTTGATTCCATTCTTTCTTCCCTTTTACCCCGACTCTTTCCCTTAATTATCCCCTACCCAGTGTCCCTATTCAATTATTCCCTCTCCTCTGGTGTCTTTCCTGCCATCTATTTTCCTCATTATTGTTCCACTCCTCAAGAAATCCAATCTTGATACCTATTTTCCTGCCAACTACCGCCCCATTTCCCTTCTCCCCTATTTATCCAAACTCTTCGAATGGCTGGTACACTCTCGTCTTAACCACTACGGATCTTCGAACTCTCTCTAACCCCAATTCCAATCTGGGTTTCGTCCCTCTCATTCAACCGAAACGGTTCTTCTTTAGGTTCAAAATCATCCGGCTAACTCTGCTCGTGCTGGTCTCTCTTCCATTCCGATACTCCGCGATCTGTCCTCAGCTTCTGATACGGTTGACCATCCTCCTCTTCTCTCTACTCGCTCTTCTCTTGGCATTTCCGACGCGCCACTTTCCTGGCTAAAGTTTGATCTCTCTTTGCGCACCTCTGCGGTCTCATTCAATCATTGCCACCCCCCCTATCCCCCTTCACTGTTGGTGTTCCAGAAGGGTCAGTCCCCATATTTATCTCTTTATTGCTCACCGCTTGCGTCTCTCTTTCCGTCGCTGAACTTTCCCCATAATTTTTTCGCAAATGACATCGACATTTTCTTCCCTTTTCCTTTCTTTCCCGCGGTCTCGTCTCCGTGTCTCATCTTGCCTGGTCTCCATCCAATATTTGATGTCACGTCACTTTCTGTCCATTAACCCTTCCAAAACCCAAATTATATTTTTCCCTGCCTCTCGTTCCCCTCCTCCCTGTCCCACCATCTCTTTCCCTCCTTTTTCTATTTCCTAATTTCCTCAACCCGCAACCTTGGTGTTAGCTTTGACTCTTCCCTCTCCCTCACCGATCACATTGGCGGTTTCATTTGTTCAACATTCGCAACATCCGATCCCTTATTTACAACTCTGCTGCAAAACTCCTCATCCATTCACTTATCCACACCCGTATGGACTACTGCAACTCTCCTACACTCGGTCTCCTCATTCACTCTCATGGCCCCCTTCAACAAATCTGAAACAACTCTGCTCTGCTCATATTCAACCTTCATTACAGTTCCCAAACCTCGACCCTCCTCGTGCAACCACACCGGCTCCCTGTCGACTACCGTTGCCCGTTCAAATCAATCACCCTGGTCTACAAATCCTTTCATGGTCTTGCCCTCATCGTATCTTGTCACTCGTGTATTTTTCTACGTGTCGCCTTTTCGCTCTTTGCGTTCTCAATCTCAGCTGTCTCTCTCTCTCTTTTTTACGATCAGAGGAAACAAGAAGATGCTCGGTGTAGTCGGCACTTTGCTTCGTTCATCATTTCGTCTCTCTGTTCCTCAGCGCCACAGCGCGTGGATTTATAGCGATTATTTGTTTTCTGGTGACTTTGTGTATTTCATATCGGAATGGCCTCCAGTGCTGTTGCTGCTTTCAGCAATAAAAGTTGTTCCAAAGTCAAAGTCTGTTCCTACTTCTCCTCCTTGTGCTCAATCAACGCTGTTTCTCTCTCTCTCTCTCTCTCCTCACCTCCCTTCGCCGGAACAAACTTCACCCTCCACATTAAGCGGTGACCTTCGCTCACCAAGTTTCTGCTCCGCACTCAAATCTCACATTTTTCCCGAGGTCACCTCACGATCCTCCCACCCTCCCCCCCTTAATCTCAGCCACCGTTACTTTTCCCTCTTCATATTCTCATTGTGTGGCTTTCACTCATTCCCCATTCATTCAATCAAATCATCATCGTTTACTGTCATCAATTTCGCTCTCACCGATTTCGCACATCACAGATGTGTCCCCATTGTTTCCCTTACTTATTCTATCACCTCATCTCTACCACGACAGTCACATGTACTATTGTTAATTACGTGTCGAGCGCCTTGGCTAAGTCTCTATATAAATACTTTCAAGATAAGATGTTCAACAAATAAATCACAACACTGTTGGTGTACTTGTTCTTGGGTGCTTCGCGACCATTGTGCCATGGTATTTTACAATTGGTGGACACGCAATGATCTACAACAATGAACACAAATGCAGTTAACTGGGTATGACAATTCGCTCGTTGGTGGTTACAACCAGCATCATCAGGCAGAACATCAGATTTCTGTCAACTGGCCTATGATGCTGGCAGTAACTACCATCAGCACGTCGTAGCCAGTTGTTGAATGCGTGTCGAAGCAGGAATTAACTCGCACGTGTGTTCATCACGTGACCACTTGACTAACTGGCTGTGCCGGGTGGTGGAGGGTTTACGACATGTAGTTTTAGTTATGCGATCTGATCCGAGGAGAAATAAATAAAATCAACCAATAATGAGTGCTACTCTCTTTATTTTGCATTTATTTATAGCGCTTCACGTTCGAAGACGGCGATGGAACTCGACGACTCGTTCATAATGCTCGGAACATTCGAGGCTTCCGATGGTGTGCGGATGTTCGCGTTCAGCCTGACCCTGCTGCTGCTTGTCGTGACCGTGACGGCGAACCTGCTGGTGCTCGCGATCGTGGCGGCGCGCACGCAGCTCCACGTGCCCATGTACGTGCTAATGTGCAACCTGTTAGTGGCCGACATCGTGGGCGGCGCGGTGAGTTTCCCCCAGCAGCTGTACGTCTTTCTGACGGGCGACCTGCGGATCTCGCGCGCGTCCTGCATCGTGCAGATGTTTTGGATCAACGTGTTTGTCGATTTGGAGAGCCTCACGCTGGCCGCCATGTCCTTGGACCGCTACGTGGCCATCTGTCACCCGCTGCGCTACCACACCGTCGTGACGGGCAGACGGGCATTGCTCGCCGTGGCGACGACTTGGTTCATCACGGTGGCCATCCTCGTACCGCAAACCCTCCTCGTCTCTCGGTTGGAACTGCGAGCCACCGATAGGGAGATACAGGGCATTTTATGCGATTTTTCGGGATACATTCGTCTGTCCGTCAGCGACACAAAGATTCAGGAAATATTCGGATCGAGCGCATTGGTTGTGTTCATCGCTTTGCCGCTGTGTGTTATCGCCTACACGTATTTTAGAATCATTCTTGCGTGCAAGCGGACAGGGCAGAGCGAGTTCAAGAGAAAGTCCGTGCACACGCTGCTCACCCACTTCCTGATGCTCGCGATGTTTTTCGTCGCGTGTTTCGTATCAACGATGGTGCCACGTCTGGTCAAGGACTATCAATACTCGCAGATCAAAAACCTGCGATGCGGTGTTCAGTTGGTTACCTTCATCATCCCCATCGCTAACGTCAGCATTTACTTCGTCAGGAACAAGAAGCTAAGGAGAGAGATGGTGAAATGCTTTAAGCAGATGAATCCCAGAGGAGTCGGTCGTTCGAGGTCGCACAAGGTGTGCAACATATCGCCCGGTAAACGATCTCCGCACGGGGAGATTGTTCCATAATGCGAGGCGGTCCACAGCACCAACGCATTCACAGCACAATCCGGCACGGATAGCAGCTGTGGCTTTGCCGATGTTAAAATTATATTATAGTAGACCCTTAACTGAGACATATATAAGCTACATGGTGTCCACAATAGTGTCCCGTTACCCCAAGATTATACTATACTTAAGGATTAGTTAACTTTCATTGTCATCAGCCTTGGTCAATCCACTGCTGGATGAATGGCCTCCCTAAGCCACCCCACCACCTCTCGGAGATCCCGACCATCGTGCATCATTATCTCTTCTAGGCATGATGGCGTCCTGCCCCCCCCCTCCCCCCGTTTAGTTTGCCTGTCCGTTCATTCTGTATGATTGTTACAGGCACAGAAAGGTATGAGGAAGATGCAGGTACCTTGGAAAGAGGCATCGTAGCAAGAGCTACGATGTCGAGGGGAACAAACTTCCCACTCCACATCAAGCAGTCACCTTCGCTCTCTCGTTTCCGCTTCTCATTCCAAACTCACTTATTGTTCTCCCGCTCACCACACGACCCCCCCCCCCCCTGTTAATCCCCCCCCCACACCCCGCATGACCACCACCACCGTTATTGTTTCTTCTTCATATTATCATTATATGGCTGTCACTCATTCCCCATTCATTCAATTCCTCGTCATTTGCTGTCACCAATTTCGCTTTCACCGAATTCACGCATCAGCAAAGATTCGCCCCCATTGTTTCCTATCTCATCTACAGGGTGTTTAAAAAGATGGACCCGATTTGAAATCACTATATCTCTGCCACCACGAACCGCCCATGAATGAACTCTTACCACTTGAAAGGGCGTGACGTAGAGTTTCAAATGATTACCGCTAGATGCCTCTCCCAGCGCACAAACAGCCCCTAGCCTCAGTCATTCACAAGACACACTGTCTCAACATTGGATAGGTCGCACGGGACCCCAAGAGTTGGCGCTACACTCTTGGCCCCCAAGATCCCCAGACATC
Organism: Entosphenus tridentatus; assembly: GCA_014621495.2. Lineage (NCBI taxonomy): Eukaryota > Metazoa > Chordata > Hyperoartia > Petromyzontiformes > Petromyzontidae > Entosphenus > Entosphenus tridentatus. Next base: position 7,044 of record JAAXLI020001612.1, read on the forward strand.
ACACCGTGCGACTTTTTTTTGTGGGGATACGTCAAAGACCGTGTTTTTGTGCCACCATTAGTGACTAATCTGGAAGACCTCAAAAACAAAATCACGGCAGCGGTGACTTCAGTGGAAGGAGACACTTTGAGAGGCGTTTGGGACGAATTCAACTATCGTCTCGATGTTGTCCGTACAGCAGGTGGGCGGCACATAGAGCATTTATAAAATGGTTAGTAAAACGTGATAACTCATTAAACCGCTTGTAACTTTTTGTGTAATTGTAACATGTTGCCATCGTGAAATATACTGCTTTTAAATTGGGTTAATCTCTTTAGAACACCCTGTATTTAATTCACCTCATCTCCACCATTACATTCACACACGCGTTGTTATGCCGTTGTCAATTCTTTGCAAAGCACCTTGCTCAAGGCAGGAGACGCTGTCTCACACATATGCGAGATGCCTGAGCAATTATTTTGGAAACGGACGCCCAACACCACCACCAACAACCCCACTAACACCACCACCAACATCCCCCTGAACAGGCGTCCAACACACCCACCAACAAAGACAACGATTCCTCGTATAGCCTGTAATAGACTGTTGGGGCAAGTGATGTTAGGGTGCAACTATGAATTCCGGAACGGCACACGAGGGGGGGTGGGTGGCCAGCACCACGCCCGACCGCCTTTGTCTCCCCAGTGGCGATGTTTACGCATCGCACTCGGTCCTAATTTGAGGCTGAGTCGACCTAGGGGAGGCCCAGGACCGGTTCAGATAACCGTCACTGGCGTTGGCCGTGAGCGGGAATCGAACTGTGGTGGCCAGGTTCGTACCGCTACACCACCACTACCCCCACCATATCTACATTTCAATAGAGGATCCATGGCAAAAGGTGAGGACCCCCGTGACATGATATGACACATGCTGTCCGACTGTTGCTTGTACGGATACCTGGCGTGTGTGCCTACGGTTGATGAGATAGACGTAAGGGCTGTGACCTCGACTTGAAATCCAAATCTCGCATCACTTGACGCAAGAAGACACCTACAGCGGGCCCTGTTCATCCATGAAATCCATTTCGGCAAATCTGTGCTCTGCTTAGCTCATTCATTATCGCCATTGTCACGCCCACGAAACCTAAGGCGTCCAAATAATTGACTTTGAAATATCGCCGGGAGCAAGAATTGGAATCGGTGCCGAAGCATTTGCCGTTGCAGCACCAACGTTTCTGGAACAACCCTCTTTCCTCCCTTAACATCGTAAATCTTCCTTCAAAAAATATTCTGAAGCACATGATTAGTGCTGGATGTCGGCACATTTGCAAATGTCATTTGTAACTTTGACCCTTACCTTGTGTATCGATAGTTTAATGTTTATTTGCTATTTTTTTGAGAGACTACGACTGTTTAAATCTTCTCTTAAATCTTTCGTGACTGCAGGAATTCATATTCTTTGGGTTTTCCGGTAAAGTCACATAGATAATAATAGGTTTTTTACCCTTTTTTCTGGCAACAAAACTGAAACCTTTTTTTAACCAGGAATCATGTTTGCATTAACCACAATACCTGCAGTCAAAATGCAAACAAAAAACACACTGATAATGTATGCCTTGTCCTTGAAATTGATTGGTCCACACCAAAGACAGCTTTCCTTAGAGCCTAGTCTCATATGGTGTTCGACCAGAAGATGCCAAAAGGCGCACAACTCAAAGACAACGCACTATCAGAGTAATGAGGGCTCGGGGTAAGCATTTACAAGGAATCATCTTTGCATTTGTTTGCATTCTGACTGCAGGTATTGTGGTTAATGTAAACATGATTCCTCGTATAAAAAGGTTTCAGTTTTGTTGCCAGAAAAAAGGGTAAAAAAAATATTATTATTTGTTGCTACTGGCAAAAGAGGCCTCATGATGTAAATCACGTAGATAGGGTTCATTATTTTCTTTGAACCTATCTACGTGACATCACCGAAAGACTCAAATTAAACAATACTACTGCGTGTTATCTTGCTGTGGTCTGGAACTGTTTTCTTGTTGTTTTTACTGCCTTGCCCAAGCTTACATAATAAATGTACTTCGTGGTAATTTATATTTTGTGACTTTCTTGCCTGTTTCTCTATGTTACACTCGCATATATTTGTTTGTATGTTAGATTTTTGTCCTTGTTACTCGCTGACGCTGTGCCCCATACTGAACATGTGAAAAAGAGCTTCATAGCTCTTCAGATTCCTCCTCCTCCAGTCGAAATAACGATTCCGATTCTGAAGCATTATTTCACGTTTTCTTTCACTGATGACTCCCCCCAACCCCCCCCCCCCCCCACGCGCTTGCGTTAAATATTCGTCTCCAAAACGTGAGTACAACACGCACAGGTAAACAAAGTTTTCAAGTTTTCAAGTTCATTTATTAGGTATAGCCCTGTGAGCCATTTGGCTCTTGAATCGGGTGCAACCGCAACAAACAAAAAACAAAAACATGAACAAAAAACATATTAAAGTGAATATGAGACTGAGTGCAAACAGAAAATCCAAAAAAAGACGGCAAAATATTGCAGAAAAAGCACCGTACACCAACACTGTTTGCAAAAATCCCAGTGGGATGCAAGTCAAACAACAACAATAACCACAAGACGACTTAGATTAAGGCCATCAGTCTAACTCTGTACTACAACAAACAAACATGGCCAAACCAAAAAACTTTTCGAAAATCACCAAAATAAATCCATAAAAGCAATGAAACAGTGGTCATCGGAACTGTGACCGAATTTTCACAATAAACGACGTAAACAACATGTACTACCAAACTCTGCAGCCATAGCTGGCTGCATGAGTCACTCCACAACAGTAGGAGCATCAGTCTGAGTATCAACATTTTTCAATACACCTTTAAGATCAGCACACTAAATCAAAACACAGATCCTACTTTGCAGCGATCATCCGGAGCGAAACATTGTATTTTAAGCCACTAAATTGCAGTGGCAGCTAGGGGTGTACAACTCCTCTAGAGCAGTTTTGAGTGAAGATCTCATAGGTAGCGATTCAAGTTGCAGTTTATTGTCAATAGCATTCCAGACCCTGGGGGCATCAATAGCAAAGGCCCTTCCTCCAGTATTTGTATGGCAATAGGGAATGTGAAGCTGGTAAATGAGCGAAGACCTTAGGTCAAATTTGTTCTTTGAAACAGAGAGGAGATCCAGCAGGTAATCTGCGGATTTTTTGGAAGTACATCATGAATAAATAAGATCTGATGCACAAGCCGTCGAACATTGAGAGATGTTAAGTTTGACCCAATGTAGAGATCACAGTGGTGAGTCCTATATGGGCAGTTCAATGCAAATCTTAAGGCCGAGTGATACATTGAGTCAAGCTTCTTCAGTACAGCACTTGGGGCTGATTTATACACGATTTCACAGTAATCAAGTAGAGGCAGTATGGTAGCTTTTATCAATTCCAAATGGAACATAGAGGGGAAGCAGTGCTTGTGTCGATACAGAAAACCAATTTTTATTTTTGTCTTTTTACCAATATAATCAATGTGATCTTCAAATTTCAGTTTTGTAACAAGAATGACCCCAATATACTTATAGATCTTGACTTGCTCTATTTGATAATTATTTAAGGAATGTAATTGGGGAAAAATAACTTCCTGCTTTAGTTCTTGTGAGAAGCATAGCACCTTGGTTTTGGAGGTATTCAGGACTAGTTTAAGAGCAACTAGTTGATGTTGTAGTTTCTTGAAATCACCCTGGAGCTTAGCAATCACGTCATCCAGAGAACGGCCAGCAGTAATCAGTATTGTGTCATCTGCAAAAATATTTACCCTGGAATGATCCAGGTCAGTGCCCAATTCATTGACATAAAGAGAGAACAAGAGGGGGCCGAGGATTGAACCCTGTGGAACCCCTTTTGTTATCTTAACACGGTTTGACCTCCAACCATCTGTGAGTACAGTTTGGGTGCGAAAAGAGAGGTAATTTTTTAACCATTCTACTGCGTGTTTAGAGAAACGGAGGCAACTTAGTTTACTAAGCAGGATGTTGTGGTTGACTGTATCAAAGGCTTTGGACAAGTCAAGAAAAAGATTGGCACAGTACTGCTTATTATCAAGGCTACTGTAAATGTTATTCAGAGAGTCTAATGCAGCAGATGTGGTGCTGTATTTTTTTCGGAACCCAGATTGTTTTCAATGTAATAGATTGTTGTCGGACAGAAAACTGCTAATTTGGTAGTTCAATAATTTTAAAAAAAAATTCATAAACGGGGACAAAATTGAGATAGGTCGGTAGTTATTTGGATCATGTTTAGGGCCCCCTTTGTGAAGTGGACAAACATATGAATGTTTCCATTCTAGAGGTATTGATGCTTCTTTGATGGACAGGTTGAAAATATGGGCTATAGGTTTGTATATTAGGGGACCAACAGTTAGCAGAGCAAAGACGGGAATACTATCTGCTCTGGTAGAGGAGGACCCTTTGAAGTAGGACAGTTGTTTGAGAACATTACTTTAGTGGATTGGCTAGAAACTAAATTCGTTTAATGTTTGGACAGGAGTGTAGGAATTTGCATGCGCAGGGGTGACTCCCAATACATTATCAAAAAGGTCACCAGCTTCAGAAAAATGAAGGTTAAAATTGTCAACAATTTTTTAGAGCTCTGAAAATTATTCCCCATTTCGGTTAAGCTCCACGGGCAGATTATCTGTGTTAGATGCCTTTTCGATACTTTTGATTGTTTTCCAGAAGATCCTGGCATTTACATGTGATTCCAGGAGAGTAGAGGAAAAGTATGCATTTTTTGCATGCCGTATTTTTTTGTCGCATCTATTCCTTAAAATCCTGTATTCTAGCCAGTCATGGACCAAATTACTTTTCTGAGCACATGCCCAAGCCTTGTCCCTAGTTTTCATGAGCTTAGTAATCAAGGGATCAAACCATGGTGGGCTGTTGCCTTTAGTTTTAAATCTAACCAACGGAGCATGTTTGTTAAGAATTTGGAGAAACGTGTACCTGAAAGTTTCCCAAGCCGTAGTCAGGTTGGGGATATCACAGACCTTGTCAATATCCGAGTGAAGCACATCATTAGTAAATGCCTGAATGCTGAAGTGTCTCATGGAGTGCTTCTCAACCAATTTAAGGGGGCTTTGGGTCTGGATGATGATCTCACCCCAAATATGAAGGAGTGATCACTAAGGTTATTACCCAGGACACCAGTCAGCGCGAAATTGTGAGGGGCATTTATTAATAGGACGTCAAGCAGAGATGACTGTCCCGGGTATTTTAGGTTGGGTCTTGTGGGGACATTTATTAATTGAAATAGGTTAAATTCATCTGCAAAATTTGTGGCCACGGCCAGCGGGTTTAGCCAATTCCAATTGAGATCACCCATTAAAATGATTTCACCTTTAGGAAGGCCCCCAAGAAGCTCCCTCAGTGCGTTCCCAGCTTAAACATCCTTACCACTAGGCGGTCTATAGCAGCACACTACCAATATATGTTGATTTTTAGGGAGAGTGATTCTGAGAGCCAGACCTTCAAAGCAATATTTCTTTAACAAGGAATGAGCTGGTGAACATGCAATAGTACTACGAACATATATGGCAATTCCACCTCCTTTAGACCCTCGGTCAAGTCGAAAAAGGTTGTAGTTGTCAATCGTAATCTGCAAGTCATTGACGGCCGGAGTGAGAAATGTTTCTGTAAGGCAGAAAATGTCTGGGTCCAGATTTGCCACTTCTAGTTTTAGTTGACTTAATTTAATCACAAGCCCTCTGATGTTGACGTGTAGAACACCAACACCTTTTCTGCAAGAAAAATCTACAGAATTAAACGAGTTCTTTACATTTGGGCCAGGGTGAAGCTCATAACCTCTCAGAAATAAGAAAAGTAGAATTAATAGTTTGCACAAGTATTTTCTGTGAAAAGATGAAGAGCGACGAACCTTGGATGAATAGCAGCTGCTTACGTATGGTGACATTTTTAAGAGCATAATGAAGTTACGAAGGAGTGCTGGTGAAGTAATAGGACAGAGATAGGGTTTAAAAGGATACAATGATGAAGTGTAGAAGTGGCTATAAGCTGTTTCACTAGCAGGTGTAGTGGCAAATGGAGCATCAACTATGGACGAGAAATAACGAGGGCTGCCAGTGGTGGAGTTGTGTTTGGCACTAGATATGGCCGGGAGGGACAGCAGTAGAATACACAGCAGAACTGCCATCTTTAAAATAACAAAGAACCACAACAGTTAAACACACACGTGAAAACGTACAGGTAGGCCGAGCATGAGTAATGTCTTGCCATACTCGTCGCACATGTACGGCTTCTCGCCCGTTTGACGAGCGCCCTCCACTTAGGCCTCGACGTAGGCCCCGACGTAGGCCTCGACGTAGGCCCCCACGTAGGCCTCGAAGTAGGCCTCGACGTAGGCCCCGACGTAGGCATCGACGTAGGCCTCGACGTAGTCCCCGACATAAGCCCGAACGTAGGCCTCGACGTAGGCCTCAAAGTAGGCCTCGAAGTAGGCCTCGACGTAGGCCTTAAAGTAGGCCCTGATGTAGACCCCGACGTAAGCCCCAAAGTAGGCCCCGATGTAGGCCTCGAAGTAGGCCTCGACGCAGGCCTCGAAGTAGGCCTCGACGGAGGCCCCGATGTAGGCCCCGACATAGGCCTCGATGTAGGCCTGGGCTGGGGGAGGGTAGCCAGGTTGGCTACCACACTAACTAACTACCACATTAACTACCACATTAACTACAACAATAACCACAACACTAACTACCACACTAACCACAACAACAACACTGACAATCACCGCACTACCACACCAACCACCACACTACTACACTAACTCCCACACTAACTACCAAACCAACCACAACACCACCACACTAACTACCACACTAACTACCACACTAACGAATACACTAACTCCCACACTAACTACCACACTAACAAGCAGCACTCTTCACTACTCTCGCCAGCCACACAGCGCCCGCTCTGTAACCCCCCTGCACCCGCCAATCTCAATTTAAACACACACACAGCTCACTCACACACACAGCTCACTGACACACACAGCTCACTCACACACACAGCTCACTGACACACACAGCTCACTCACACTCACTCACATGCACACGCAGCTCATTCTCACTCATTCTCACGCACAGCTCACACTCACAAGCTCACTCACACGCCGCCATCTTGCTTGGGTGAACGGAAAGGAGCGTCATGTTGTTTGTGTATTGCAAACAACTGTGTGGAGTTGGGGCCGTCCGAGGAGGCGTCTGTTTCACCAACGAGCGGAGCGCCGGGTGGATAAAACACAGCATGTTGGCACAGCAGGGGGTGCATCGGCCAGTCATCTCAGTGAGTCAACCCATGGCACCTGGGTCTGCCCGTGACCTCCTGCCAGCGGGCGTTCGACACTTCACGTAGCCTCAACGTGTACATAGCCTGGCACAAGCACCGTGGTGGACTCACAGTCACTTAGCGGAGTATGGCGGTTGTTGTTTCCCGGTGCTTTTTGGTTTCGACTACAGACGGGATACGCGAGGTTCACCCTCCACTACGTCATGGATAACTGGAGTTCTACGGAGTCGTAATTATATTAATTCGACGCAACGACTGCGTTCTGACGTGAAGCCTATCCGTTGTTGGTGTCCTACTGTGCAGTTGAAGGTTTCCATCATTGGGATGATCCGCATTTTGATGCGTTTGGCTACGCACCTCCGAATAGCACAGTTGGATGCGTACGGTGCAAAATAAGTTCAACATCCTACGTACCATTTGAAGGGGGGGGGGGGGGGATTTGGACTTTTAAAAAAAAGTTTTGGTCCAAGTTTCTGTGGGCGACTCTCCGCCATATCTGCAACCCTATTAGGGGTTTCCGAACACCCGTGGCACCCAGAGTGGCTGCACTAATCCCCTTTATCTTGACCCATGTGAGCGGCCGCGGTGGCAAGATGTTAACTACCTCGCCTGATATATAGGAGACTAGTGGGAAGTACCCGGTGTTGCCCGGGTGAAAAATATCTTTCAAAACTTCTCTTAAAAATCATACATATACATACACAGATACTAAGGTATTGTGAAAGCCCGGTGGCCCGTTTGTCCATTTCTCCACCAACAAAATTATAAGAGGCTTGCACAAGTCCAAAAAGTTGTAGAAAGTGTGGGGTAAATAGTTGATGTAAAAGGTTTCCGAAAATTGTGGACCCCCCCCCCCTTAAAGAAATATCTTTACCCCCCACGTAGGTATATATACCTACACACCCTACATACAACAGAGGAAGTAGTATCTATTGACTCTGTAGTAGTATCTAGTGACTGTACAGTAGTATCTACTGAGCCAGTAGTAGCCACTGATTGTGTAGTAGTATTTACTGATTGTAGTAACGACTGACCGTAGTAGTATTTACTAACTCTAGTAGCTACTCACCGTAGTAGTATGTACTGACTGTATAGTATTATATACTGACTGTATCAGTAGTGACTGACTGTAGTGGTATATACTGACTGTTTTAGTATCTACTAACTCTATATTGCAGTATCTACCAACTCGATAGCAGTATCTACTATCACTACAGCAGTGCATACCGACTGTGGTGGTACCTGCTATCGCTACAGCAGTGCATACTGACAGTGGTGGCACCTGCTACGACTACAGCAGTGCATACCGACTTTGGTTGTACCTGCTTTCACTACAGCAGTACATAATGTGGTGGAACCTGCTTTCACAACAACAGTGCATACTATGGAGGTACGTGCTATGATTATAGCAGTGCATACTGATTGTGGTGGTAGCTGCTATGATTACAGCAGTGCATACTGTGGTGGTACCTGCTATGATAACAGCAGTGCATACTGACTGTGGTGGTACATGCAAGAATACAGCAGTGCATACTGACTGTGGTGGTTCCTGCTATGATTACAGCAGTGCATACTGCTGTGGTGGAACCTGCTATGATTACAGCAGTACATATTGTGGTGGTACCTGCTATGATTACAGCAGTGCATACTGCTGTGGTGGTACCTACTATGATTACAGCAGTGCATACTGCTGTGGTGGTAGCTGCTTTGATTACAGCAGTTCATACTGACTGTGGTGGTACCTGCTATGATTACAGCAGTGCATACTGACTGTGGTGGTAGCTGCTTTGATTACAGCAGTGCATACTGCTGTGGTGGTACCTGCTATGATTACAGCAGTACATATTGTGGTGGTACCTGCTATGATTACAGCAGTGCATACTGCTGTGGTGGTACCTGCTATGATTACCGCAGTGCATACTGCTGTGGTAGTACCCGCTATGATTACAGCAGTGCATACTGCTGTGGTGTTACCTGCTACTTTACTTAATAACCAGGCTACAGTCTGCATTATAGACTGTCAGTACACTCACCCAGCTAAATAACAATTTCTACTGTCTACATTACTGACTGCCAGTACACTCACCCAGCTTAATAGCTATTCGTACAGTCTGCATTATCGACTGCCAGTACACTCACCCAGCTTAATAACAATTTGTACAGTCTACATTATAGACTGCCAGTACACTCATTTTACTTAATAACCAGACTACAGTCTACATTATAGACTGCCAGTACACTCACTCAGCTCAATAACCAGGCTACAGTCTGCATTATAGACTGCCAGTACACTCACCCAGCCGAATAACTAGTTGTACAGTCTACATTATAGACTGTTAGTACACTCATCCAACTTAATTACCAGGCTACAGTCTACATTTTAGACTGTCAGTACACTCACTCAGCTTAATAACCAGGCTACAGTCTGCATTATAGACTGCCAGTAAGCTCACCCAACTTAATAACTAGGCTACAGTCTGCATTATAGACTGCCAGTACACTCACCAAGCTTAATAACCAGGCTACAGTCTACATTATAGACTGTCAGTACAGTCACTCAGCTTAATAACTATTTGTAAAGTCTGCATTATAGACTGCCAGTACATTCACTTTACTTAATAACCAGGCTACAGTCTGCATTATAGACTGCCAGTACACTCACTTTACTTAATAGCCAGGCTACAGTATACATTATAGACTGCCAGTACACTCACTTTACTTAAAAAGAGCCGCATGCTGCTCCGGAGCCGCAGGTTTATGACCGCGGGCCATGGTAAACTGGACTTTCATTGTAAACTGGACTTCCATGGTAAACTGGACTCCCATGGTAAACTGGACTTCCATGGTAAACTGGACTTCCATGGTTAACTGAACTCCCATGGTAAACTGGACTTCCATGGTGAACCGGACTCCTAAGTTCAACTATACTTCCATGGTAAACTGGAATTCCATGGTAAACTGAACTCCCATGGTAAACTGGACTCCCATGGTAAACTGAACTCCCATGGTAAAATGGACTCCTACGTTAAACTAAACTTCCATGGTAAACTCGAATTCCATGGTAAACTGGACTCCCATGGTAAACTGGACTTCCATGGTAAACTGGACTGCCATGGTAAACTGGACCCCCATGGCAAACTGAACTCCCATGATCAGGGGCTGGCAACCAAAATAATAAGAATAGCCATTTTTTTTTTCGAATTCGGAAAAAACCCCTCAATATTTCAAGAGCCACACTGCAGTCCTTACAGAGCCGTACATCACTGACCCCTTGGCTAGCAACAAAGGTCGTCATCGCGGAACCTTCCACACAACACCGAAATACGTTTGGTTACACGAATTGCACCCCTGATATCCGTGTTACGCCGCCCACACCTCTCAGCCTCTGCATTATAAATACGCATCACCACTACCGTGTCAGCCGCTCTGATCATTCCACCCTTGAGAACCCGGACCTTTGAAACAATAAGCGGAGCTCTGAACTATTCAACGATTTTCACCGTTAATCACCACGCTGTAATAAGCTAAACTTTTTTGGAAATGTTTTATTCGATAGTTTATCGCAAAAAAACCTTGTAAATTATTTTACTGACATTTTTCAGAGAAAAACGACAAGACTGTGTGACAGAAAACAAATATATGATATCGATATTGCGGACCATCCGATAGTGGCAGTCGTAAGCTAAACTTAAAGTATTATTTTTTTTTACCAAGTATGGCCCATTGAGCTATATCGCTCTTTTTCAGAAGCGACCTGGCCAATAAAGTGGCTTGTCACGTGGATATTCATTGCAGCCGTATACTCTAAACGCTTGTTGTTTCTAAATGTGGAGCGAAAAACCGGAAGACCCGAATAAAAACCCACGCAACCATGGAGAGAAAATCCTAATTCTATATATAAAGGCATTAGGCTCGGCATCGAACCCACGATCTTCTTCTTCTTTATCTTCTTCTTCTTCTTCTTTCTTTCTTTTCTTTTCTTTCTTTCATTCTTCTTCTTATTATATATCTTTCTTTCTTTCTTCTTTTTTTTTCTTCTTTATATATAAAAGTCTCCACGCGCTCGTGCTTGCGGGGGATTTGGCTCTCGGACGGTGGGCTATATGTAAAAAAAAATTCGCCAGGCGCCACGCCCTAAGCCCCACGGTGGGAATAGGCTATTTCGTTTTCCCATCCCTAAACTTTAAAGTAGTTTAATTAACACATTTGTGCCGTTTTATTATTAATTATTTACTTAGTTCTCGACTTCGACCGTACCAACTGTCGCCAATTGCGTGGGGGGGACGGACCCTACCAAGTGCTGCGCGTTCGCTCGAGCTCACGGGGGGGGGGGGGGGGGGGGGGGGG
>JAAXLI020001613.1:0-15161 GCA_014621495.2 Entosphenus tridentatus
TGTTAATACAGTTCAACACAAGACTGGTGGTAGCAGATCTCGATGCAAATCCGTTCCTGCCACCAGAATACAGGTGTCACTTCCCGGACAGGTGGAAAACCTTTCTTGCAATACTCCCCTACCCAGGCCAGTCCTCCATAATATCCCACCTCCATCTCGCCCTCACTCTTAACTAAACTCGAAACCAACTGGCCAACCTTGCTCTACCTGATCCTACATACCTCTTCTGCACCATGCCCTAACCTTTTCAAACCTACTCCGTTCCTCCCTTCACTGCCCTACCAGACGTGATCCGACTCTTTGCGGTTAGCTCCCGTTCTACTCTTGTCTGCATATAATAGGATGAGATGGCCCCTGTCAGCCCCAGTGTTTACTCGCGGAGCAATAACATGGGACTGCTTAATTCTGGTTGGGATACAGACCGCACCACTGCTCTGTCCTGCCCGAACACGAGCTCCGAATTCGGTGGTCCGCAACCTGCGGCTCCGAAGCCGCACGCGGCTCTTTAAGGACTGCTTCGTGACGTTATTTATGAAGTGCCGCCGCCTCGTATTCACGTTGCATTGCCGCCCTTGAAATATTGAGTTTTTTACCGGAATAAAAAAAAAGGGCACTTGTTGTTATTTTGATTTCTGACTCCTGCCTTAACTCCACTCGCCTCGATCACAACCCTGCCCCAGCTGGGACTAAGCCTGCCCAGGGGCAAGTCCCTGCTGTTGATATCCCTGAGAGAGATTGACAGATGCTGCTCTCTTCTGCAAAAGTAGACAATCAAGAATAGCACAGAGTGCGGCTGCTGTCACCAATGTCAAACCGTGGACCGCAAAGTAACACCACTGCTCACTTCCAACGTTTAAGTCCATGGATCTCTATTTGAGCCAGTGTATCGCTCAAACCATGGACCACATAGTAAGACCACTGCACGCTTAGATCATTGGCTAGAACCACTTCAAATGTATTGTGTGTGTATCTGTGGGCCTCTATGTAAGTCCGTTAATCTCTGTGTGAGTCTATGGATCTGTATGCGAGTCTCTGGGTGTCGTATATATACAAGTCGTTGAATCTCCACGATATTCACCGGGCTACTCCTGAAGCTCGCACGTCAACCTCGACACAAGCGTGTGAGCATTGATGATCAACCCCGCACCGTGCGTGAGGACGAGAGCGATGGGGAAGCGGGCGCTCCACTCCATCCCCGCTCGTCCCTAACTCTGTTACGCAGCAATATAATGGAACTCGTGCGCCCTATTGATTTAGGATCTCCGCTGGGGGCAGCGTAATTGAGCCAGAGGCAGCTGGGTCATGGAGGGGCTGTTCACAATGGCCAGGGCTCAGCGCGAGCGATGGAGGACGTGGCGCGATTCGTTCAAACGAGGTACCACACGGCGGGGACAGCGTCGCTGTCATAGAACACAGTGCTGCAGCCAACCAGTAGCCCTATACTCCTCACGCTCAACGCTTCACCCTCAACCATAACCCCAACCCTTAGTTGTTAATCCCAACTCTAAACCCCAACATCCAACCATAACCCCAATTCTAAATCTAAACCATAACCCCAGCCTTAGCCCTAGACCAACCTTAATCTTGGCAATAAACCCTAACCCCAAAATTAACTCCAACCCTGAACACAAACTCTTAACCTCAATCTAAAACCCTAAACTCCAACCCTAATCGCAGCCCTTACCCCAACCCCTAGCCCTAAACCCTAACATCCCAGTTCCCAACTGGAACCCTATCCCACTGTGCACCTATCAAAACACAGTCCCATGCAGAGCCCTACAAATAACTTGACACAACACACTGTAGTTGCAAAGAGCATCTCAAGACGCCGTACAGAAATGGGGAGCATATTTAAAGGGAAGCACTCACTCATTGGCTCCTATGTGAGTCTATGGGTCCCTATAGGTCCATATGTGAGTATTACTGGTCTATTCGGAGTCTATGGGTGTTTGTGTTTTGTATGGGTCTAAATGCGAGTCGGTACAGTACAATACAATGGGCTGTACAGAAACTGTCGTGCAAATGTATTTATAGAGTCGATTTGTTGTAGGCAGAAGACAATGGAAGGAGCTCAGCCTGAACTTGACATTGACTTATTATCTCATCATTGCGTTGATTTTCGTTATCATATATTTGTGAAAAGAGCCCGAGTAAGATTCCTGCTATCGTCTGAGCGTTCCAACAGTCTGACCACTATCCCTTGTTATGCTTTTCGTGACAATCGCGGGGACTTCTCTGGTCCCCCGGATAGAAGGAAGTCCTAAAGATAGCGGCTTGTGGTCTCGGGAGACTGATTGATTCATTTAAAGATATTTTTGCCATCGTCCCCCAGTTGTGTGGACTGTCAAGGCGAGGTTGTAGGGATAGGGCGAAACGGGGTCGCAGGGAGTGGACAAATTAGGGGAACTGGGGTGGGGGCACGGAGGGGTTCTCAGCTGCCCAGGCGAGCCGCACAGCTGCATATCCCTCATCCCCCCCTTCCCACCACAACAGCCCAGCCTCAGCCTAAAATAGTGTAACATCCCCCAGCCAGCGCTAGAGCGGAAACTCCGAAGCGGAATTTGTTGCGGCACCAAAACTGCGCAAGCGTCCACCTGTGGTGGGTGAAGTTCCCAAGCACAGACACGGCTCTGGTGCGAGTCGTGACGCCGCCGCGTGGGTGTTTTTGGGGTTGAGCCGCACGGCTCTCTCCGCTGGGTTTTTTAGGGGTTGCGCCGCCCGCATTGTCGTTCGGCTCCTCGCCCGACTTGCCGCTCCGCGCGCTGGGAGCATCCTCGTTGCCGGGAACCGGGGAGCCGTGAGCCGTCTTCTCTGTCGGCATGTGGAGCGAAACGTCGGACGTCGTGCCGAACAAGAACGGGCGGCGCAACCCGAATAAGCAGCAGGGACACGGATGAGTCGTCGTTGGGTGGGGGGCACCCATCGGCGCTCTCGTTTCACCCCTGCGACACCACCGCCGTGGACAGAGTGGGTTTTCTGTGCTGCGTTTATGCAATGCGTGATGTTGTCCACATCACGATCAGTCATTATCCACTGCTGGATGAAGGCCTCACCACGCCATGACCATTCCTCATGGCCCATTGCTGCCGGTTATCTGCTGTACGTGAGCCAATCTGATCTCTTCGCACCATCTCCACACGGGTCGTCCTCCTGGACGCGTTCCCACCTGCGGCTGCCCATTCCATCATGAGTCTCGTCCCATCTATTGATCTGTCCTGCCGAAGCCATGTACCCTTTTTTATTCTCAGTGTGATGTGTTTCTTTTCTGCCTCGCGGTGCAATTCAAATCATTGCACCCCTCCACGCTTCTTTTGCACGCTCTCCAACGTTTGTTCCGTTTTATTTGTCAGCACACCTGCGGGCACGATGTCTCTGTGCTAAAACGGTCGCTTCTCAGTAACGTGTACTCGCTTGCCCGTCCGTCGTGCTCGCTGCTGCTGCTGCTGTTGCTGCTGTTGCAGCGGTGGTGGTAATCGCGGCGGGGTGTTTCCTGCGTGTCGATTGGCTCGGCTGCTTTGGCACGCGCCGCCAGTGCACAAGCGTTGCCATCTCTAGGTGCCGTGCCATTACTCTTGGAATTATAACGTCGAGCCCTGCTTTCTTGTGCCCCCCCCCCCACTAGCAAGAGGGTAGCAGGGTGGGTGCTGAGGTTTTGGTTTGGGTGGCAGGGCCTTTACCAACTGATGCCGCTACTTGCCACCCCTGTGGCCACAAACACTAGGGTTCCCTTCTCGGGGGTTTCTGACGACCGAGCCTCAATTTCCTTCCCTGGTTCCCTCCCTCCCTGCTCGCCCTACCCGCCTGCTATCGCTGGTTCCCATGTTTCCGTGGCAGCCAGGGAGCACGGCACTCGCAACTCCACAGATGAATATCTGCTGCTCCCTTTTCGACGTCGGGTGTTTCCTGTTGGCCGTGTCACGATTGCCTGAGCGTGTCCCACGCTTTCCCCGCACGCAGCGGTGCCGCTCAGGAACTGCTGCTCAATCTCCCTCTGCCGTGCGCTCATATTTCACCCCCTAACCGAGGCTCCTCACCCCTGACCCCGCCAAGCTCCTCACCCGTACAGGATTCGTCATCCTTACCGGGACTCTTCTTCTAGAACACCCTGCCCCCTACCAAGAATCCAGGATTCCTGCGCCCTACCTCCATACCAAGTCTGACTCTGCTTGGGAAGGTGGGAGGGGTGGCGGTGTGGGGCGTGGGTGGCTGTGGTGTCGCTGAGAGGGGCTACCCTGGCACAGTTTTTCCTAGAACCAGCGGTTGGTGTGTCAGCGAGGAAGCGGCATCCCTGTCAGTATTTGCGGTCGTGCGTAATGAACTTTCGCGGATTTTAAATCTTCGCCGCATCCCGCTCCTCCTCCCCGTGCGTTCCCTGTTTTTCCTTCTGCTGCCCCCCCCCATTCCGCCTTCGCCTCCGCAGATCGGATGATCGGGGAGAGCCCCTGAGCCGGGAGTCGTGATGACGGACCACGAGGTAATGTCACAATGCAAGGCCACCATGCACGGGGTCGCATGAGGGGCCACGCTTGGGGTCAAAGGGTCACACGCACACACGGGGTCACGTGTACATGAGGTCACACGCACAAGGTCATTCACGGGGTGGCACGAGACCACTCGAGGCCCCTCGTCGGGGCCTTGTGGTGCTCCAGCACTCCCTCAACATCTGCTGTGTCCCCAGACCTGGGCCCCCGGGACCCACTGCGTGGCTCGTTACAACTACCACGGCACGGCTAACGACGACCTCTCCTTCAACAAGGGCGATGTGCTCACCATCGTCTCCGACAACAAGGCATAAGGGCTCACCGCCTCACCACCTCACAACCTCACCGCCTCACCACCTCACCACGCTACTGCCTCACGCCCTTCCAGTCTCACCGCATTACAGTCTCACCACTCCACCACCTCACCAACTCTTAGCATCACCACCTCACCATGCCACAGTCTCATCAACTCGCAACATCACCACCTCGCCACCTCACCCGAGTGCCTCGCGTAGCCCAGGGTTCCCCGATCAATCGTCGTGATTGCGTCCATCTTTGTGTACGTGCTCCTCTTCCGCTCCCACACGCACGAGTGAACCTCTCGGTGTGCACGTGCGTGCGTGACCGCACAGAGAAACGCGCGCGTGCGTGATGTGTTTCCGAGTGTGTGAACGCGCACGCTCACGCACACGTGAACCCCCCCCCCCCGACCCCGTGTGTGCGTGCATGTGTGCGTGCGTGCGTGCGTGTGTGCACGTGCGTGCGTGTGTGCACGTGTGCACGTGCGTGCGTGCGTGATGTGCGTGCATGTGTGGGCGCGTGCGTGGGCGCGTGCATGTGTGTGTGCGTGCGTGCATGTGCGTGTGTGCGTGCGTGCATGTGCGTGTGTGCGCGTGCGTGCGTGATGTGCGTGCGTGCATGTGTGTGCATGTGCGTGTGTGCGTGCGTGCGTGCGTGTGCGTGCGTGTGCGTGCGTGCGTGTGCGTGAGTGCGCGTGTGCGTGCGTGTGTATGTGCGCGTGTGCGTGCGTGTGTATGTGTGCGTGCTGGCGTGTGTGCGTGTGAACGCACAGGACAGGAACTGGTACCAGGCTCGCAACAAAGATGGCCGCGAGGGCTTCATTCCTGCCAACTACGTGCAGAAACGCGAGGCCGTCAAGACGGACGGCAAGCTCAGCATGATGCCGTGAGTGCCCGCACTGAGCCCGTCCCATCCGATCAGGTGAAGCTGGTTCGGGTGGCAGAGTCTCGGCTGATCCGGTTGAGGCCCGGCGCGGTGGTTTGATCTCATGGAGGTCGCGGGTGGTGGGGAAACTCGGGGCCCACGGGGGCTCGATGCGGCCCCTACCAGTTATAAACGGCGTGCCGATGGTTTAATTATACTGATCTTAATTGATATTCGGCTTAGGCCCCGTGATACACTGAATCGTAATACTGCCTGCGATAACCTACGTGTTGAGATGTTTACGCTGTTTACAGTTCAGATTTCTGCCAATCTTCTCTCCACATGATGGTACAACCCAGTTGAGTAACTTTCAGTGTCATATTTTGAAATTGGTTACCGTGACGCCGGCACGCAATGGCCGACTCATGTAAACGATCTTCAACGTTCACTGTGAGTGAAGCAAACGGCATGTGGCACTGTTGCGATTAACACACGCACCGCAGTATTAACCAGGGCAGCCAGCCGGATTCGAACCGCGAGCCTCAACAAACAAGCGGCGGCGGTAAACGCGACGCCCACCAGGGCACCGTGGGAAGCAGGGAGGGGGAGGGATCGTATGATATTCGTAGTCGTCTGATCCCAGGTTCAGAATTCCATGCAGGTTGAAAGGTCGTCCTCTCGCTTGATGCGTGCTCGTGGCGGGCGCGTGCACCGCAGGTGGTTCCACGGGAAGATCCCAAGGGAGCAGGCGGAACGGCTGCTGTGCCCTCCGGAGGACGGGATGTTCCTGGTGCGTGAGAGCACCAACTACCCGGGCGACTACACGCTGTGCGTGTGCGCCGGCGGCAAGGTGGAGCACTACCGCATCATCTACCGCGAGAGCCGGCTCACCATCGACGAGGAGAGCTACTTCGACAACCTTATCCAGCTCGTCGAGGTGAGCGCACGAGCACGCGTACGTGCGTACGTACGTACGCGTGTTTGATGAGGAGCGGTGGCGCAGTGGTTATGATGATGATGATGATGGTGGTGATGGTGGTGATGATGATGCTGGTGGCAAACACAGATGGGAAGCGATAGTGTAGTGGTTAGCGCATTCTTGTTATGAGCCTGGCGACCTGATTTCAATTCCTGCTCTTGGCCTACGTCAGTGACAGAATATCTAAACCGGTCCTAGCTCGCGCCTGGGTCAGCTCAGGACGAAATGGGTACCTGGTGTGGTGCGCAAAGTCAGCATTCGGTAGACAAAGACACCAAGCAGTGGTGATGGCCGCACCACCCCTTTGTGAGCCGTGCCGGCCTTCATAGGTGCTCGGGAACAGCGCTTGCCCCAACAGTCTTCTTAAGGCTATACGGGGGATCTTTGTCTTTGTGTGTGTGAGCACCTGGACGAGTCCGCATTGGGAATCTGCACTGATGTATGTATTTGTATTTGTTCATGAGTGTGGATGTGTGTGTGTGTGTGCTGTGTGTGCGCATGTGTGTGTCGCTGGGAGCTGTAAGTCTGCTTTACAACAGCGACATGGACTTATACAGCGTCCCAACGCGATTACAACACAACGCGCTACGCAACAACAGAGGGCACATTTGTCTCATTCTTTATTGTTTTATTATTGCGCTTTTACCCGGGAAGCCTCACTGAGTCTCACGGCATTAGGGAGCAATGTTGTTGCTGCTGTGTGTGATCCCGGATTGAGTCATGTGCAGATGATTTCTAAGCATTGGGATGCTTTGGCCAGGACCAGCAACATTGCTTTAGCTAGGAGATGATGAAACTAGAGAACCCGGAATGGAACCCATGAACTTGTTGCTGTGTGACGCGAGTGCCCGCGCTGCACCGCCCTTATAGACAGGGTTGGTCGGCCATGGGCCTCTGTGAGTCTCTACGTCTCTGTGTGAGTCTATGGGTCTCTGTATAAGTTTTTGGGGTTATGCGTAAGTCTGTCGATCTGCGTTGTGAGTCTATGGGTCTCTGGGTCTATGGGTCCACAGTCATTCAAAGGCAGAGGAAAAATAGGAACCTGTTGAGCCTGGTCCTAAACAGGGACAGGGAGCTGACAGCACGGCTAACCGGGGGATGGGTGTTTCAGACCGTGGGGGGCATCAGCAGAGGTGGTGCGGTGTGGGGGCGGTGGATCGGGTAAACCTTACCCCCCCCCCGCTCGGTGTTTATCTCCATGGTGATCACTGGCCGACCCGCTTTTCCCTGAGCCCACCGTACACGGCGCGGGGGACACGGCGTCCTCGTCAGTCAACCCCTGACCTTTGGTCGTTGCCTCCGAAATGTCAAAGATTGCTGCTTTCTCATGGAAGTTCACGTACAGTGCGGGTCACGTGTACAGTTGACTTTTAAAGCGGAGCGCGTGGGTGCAGCTCGGGATCTAAATGCGGACGAGTTCCTGTTTTTTGCAACAGAAATACAAATTGTAGAAGAGAAACCGCGAACTTCCTCCGTCACTGCGGCGTGCGAACACATGCGGCCTTGCTTGGCCCGCGATGGCACCGGCTGTCGCAATCAGCGGGGCCTTTCTCAGACGAAGCAAGCCTGTGGTTTGGCGAACGTCCTTTGGCTTGGGCCACACGAGCGGCGCGAGTTTCCGTGACGTCGGCAATGCATTGTAGGAGAGGAAAGGGGCCCCCACGATCCTGGGCGGCCGATTCTTCGTAATGGGTCTGGGGGCGGAAGGGGGGGGGCGTCCACGCATTGCGCCCCACGCCCCACAAGAGGGTTTTCTGCGCTCAGGTTTTTGGATAAAGGGTAGAGACCGCCACCGCCGCATCTTCTCCCCACGGCCATCTAAGCCGTGCGGAGACGCTCGCACGAAGCCCCGTGTGTGTGTGTGTGTGCGTGTGTGTGTGCGCGTGTGTGTGCATTTGTGTCACTTATACACAGTGCGGCTTTTCACCGTTGTCATGGTAATAGCACTCAGTGGTTCAGTGTAGCGGTTAGCAAACTGCTCTACGAATCCAGCGACCAGAGTTCGATTCCCGCTCAAGGCCAACACCATTGACGATCAGCCCTAAGCCGACTCGGCTTCAAACGAGTACATCGCCACTAGGAAGACCAAGGCGGCTGGGCAAGGTGTTGACCACCCACCCTCTCGTGTGACATGCTGGTCTTCAAAGGTGCTCACTAACAGCACTTGCCCAAACATTATGTTCAGGCTATGGGGGGTATCTTTGTCTTTGAGTGTGCACGTGAGTGTGTGCGCGCGCGTCGTGTAGGTGTGTGTGTCCATTTGTGTCACTCATACACAGTGCGGCTTTTCACCGTTGTCATGGTTATAGCACTCAGTGGTTCACTGTGGCCGGACTCAGTGGGTGCTGAGAAGGGAGAAGAGTCTGTGGCAGGGATTCGTTTGCTGGCTGAGTGCTGCTCGTAGTGACTGTGTGTGCTTTGCTGGGCATGTGTGCTGTGTACTTCGCGTGGTGACCGTGTGTGCTGTGTGGTGTGGGTGTGGTGGAGAGTGGTGGTGTAGCGTGCTGCGCTATGAACCCAGCGACCCGAGTTTAATTCCCGCTCACGGCCAAAACCGTTTGTGTAAACATTGCCAAAGATGGCAGGGAGTGTTGGTGACCACCACCCCCCTGTGTCCCGTGCCAGTCTTCATAGGTGCTCGCTAACAGAACTTGCTCTTACAGTCTGTCAAGGCTACACGGGGGGGATCTTTGTGTGGTGGGTGTGGAGTGCATGCGGTATGTGTGCTGCTTGTGTGTGTGTGCTGTGTGTGTAGAAGCTACCTGGTCTGTCGCTTCACACGAAGTTTAGGGTCTTCTCGGGCGGTTGTGCTCTCCCTTCTCTATGCTTGAAAAACGTGGAAAATCTCCGCCGGTTAGACACATTCAGACTGGCCTGCCTATGATCCATCCTTGGTTTAACAAATCTGGATTGTGTGAAGAGTTTACAAATCCTTGAAAGATCTGGACACAGCCCCATAGGTGATCTCTTCCGGCAGGCAAGGAAGCGTTCGCTGTGTCATGTAGCCCGCATGCCAGCCACCGCATACCTAATCAACTTTTGTTCAGCCGGATAGAGGAGGCTAAAAAGGCACAGCACGGGCTAGAGAAGAGATGGAATAATGTGGTACCAGAGGATATATAGCTGAGTGGACTTGTCAATGCCTGGTACCAGCGGTGTCAAGATCGGCCTCTGTGAAAGAGGTTCGTGAATGACGCTGCTACTGGGCAGTTGGAGGCATTCGCTCTCCAGCAACAACGAAGGGCAGAGGAGCAACGCTCACAACAACGAGCACAGTGCCGGGCAGCTAAAGCACAGCAAGTTTACACAGTAGGGGGCACAGGTGGTGCATCTGCCAGTCATCTCAGTCAGTCAACCCATGGCACATGGATCTGTCCCGTGACCTCCTGCCAGCGGACGTTCGACACTTCACGTGGCCTTAAAGTCCACATAGCCTGGCACAAGCGTCGTGCTGACGTCACCGCCACTTAGTGCGAATGGCGGTTGTTGTTGCTGTGTTTGTGTGCGGTGTGTGTGCTACTCGTGTGTTTGTAGTTGAGCTTTCGTGGGGTCGCCCTGTCCCCACGAGCCACCGCATGGCCCATGGTTCTCACATCTGCGCCAGCAGTCTGGCCCAAAACTAAAACGTGGAATGCACGTTTATAAGTTGTGCTTGCACAAGCCACGCATTCGTCAAATCGACGCATTCGTCAATGTCACCCTGGCCTTAAAAGAGAAATATAATATAGAAGTAGAAAACGGAAGACATTTTTGGTCTCATAAGCCCCATTGCTTGGGTTAAATATGAAATAAATATGAGTCTGCAGAGGCTGCTTCACTTGGGCGTGGTTGCACGAGCATATCTGCGCGTCCTTGTGCGTGCGTGAGCGCACCCTGGCGTGTGTGGCTGCGTTTGTCAACGAGCCTTCCACGCTTCACATGGCCTCAAGGTGCACTTAGCCTGGCACATTCACTGTTATGATGTAACCGCCACTTGCACGTCCACCTTTTCCCTGCTAGTCTTTTAAAGGCTATAAGGGGTATTTTCGTCTGGTGTTTGCAAGGTTACACATGGGATCCCTGTCATTGTGTGTGGGGAGCGGTGGCGCAGTGGTTAGCGCACTGTGCTATGAATCCGAGTTTATTTCCCGCAATGTGACCAATAACAGTCGTGATAATCTGAACCATTCCGGGGCTTCTATTAAGTGGACTCGGCTTTAAATTGGAGTACCTGTCATAAACATACACCACATTAAGCACTTCAGAGACAAAGGCGGGCAGGTGTGGTGTTAGCCACCAACCACTCCCTCATTTGCAGTGTCGGCCTTCATAGGTGCTTGCTAACAGCACTGGTCCAAACAGTGTGTTGAAGGCTATATGGGGAATCTTTATCTTTGTGTGATCATGCCTGTGTGTGTGCCGGTGTCTCTACGGCTACACATGGGATCTGTGCGTGTGACTGTGTGACTGTGCGCGTGTGACTGTGCGCGTGTGACTGTGCGCGTGTGACTGTGCGCGTGTGACTGTGCGTGTGTGACTGTGCGCGTGTCCCAGCATTACACGCAGGAGGAGGACGGGTTGTGTACGCGGCTCATCAAGCCCAAGCCCATCGAGGGCGCCATCGCCGCTCAGGATGTTTTCTCCAAGGGTGAGTGACGCATGGCGGGGGGCGGGCGGGGTGGAGGTGCGGGGAGGGGCACCTCTCTCGCCATCTGCCTTGGCGCCAGGAGCCTCCTCCTCTTGGGCTCTTGGGCAGGCAAGCTCGTTCGACAGGGTTCGGGCGGGCGTCTCTCGCCCGGCTCGCCGCGATCACCGAGCCCGCTCGGATCCGCTGGACGTGTTGCGATTAATAATAATAATTTTAGAAATACATCTGTACGGGGCAGCATTTTATCAGAAGGTCCCAATGTAGAGTGCTAGGTGGTGGTCCGCACACAGACGCAGTGGGGTGCTTACTTCATGCAGAGAAAGGGGCGCAGGTCTCCGTGTGAGAGTACTGGTCTCTGTGTATTTTGAAGATCTAAAGCGAGGCAGTCGGTCAAAGAGGGGGAAGAGGAAGCGAGACTAAGTAGTGGACAGCATGGAAGGGAGTTGCAGACTGAGGACAGCAGAGGAGAATGAGCGACCTCCCACTGCGCCCAGGTTGACTGGGGTCTTGAAGAGAGAGCGTTGGTTGCTGGAGCGGAGAGTGTGTGGAGGGAAGTGAGGTGAGAGAGGCAGGAGAGTGTGGAGGTAGGGTTGTGGTTTCCCAGGGGCTGTGGTATGGTGCCTGCTTAACGTGAATTTAACTTGATTTTATTGATGCGTCTTTATTTTGTGTGCTTGTCTTTCTCGTGCATATACACACACATGCACACTGAAAATTACACACGCACACACGTATACACATGCACGTGATCACACATGCATGAACACAATCCACTCGCACACTGACACACACGCATAAACACGCACACACGCAGGCGGCTGGGTGATTGACGTGCATGAGCTGAACTTGGGCAACTCCGTGGGGAAGGGCGAGTTTGGAGGTAACACACGCTCACACCCGTGGGTTTTGGTGGGGGGCAGGGAAGTTGCCCCCCATTTCCGCCTGGCTCTGGGGGATGAGGGGGAGGAGTGGGAGGGGCCCTCTGGGTCGCGAGCGCCAGCGTTGGCTCATCAGTGAGCAATTGATTCATCAGACAGGGCCCATTGTGGGTCTGCGTGACCTTTGACTCGCCCGGCTCGGGGTGCGGGGTCCTCGGCAGCAGCACAGTCTCTTCAGTGTGCTCCACACGAGTGCTTGCGTGCCTGCGTGTGAGCATGCCTGTGTGCATGCCTGTGCGTGTCTTTGTGTGTATGAGAGAGTGGGGAGCGGTCATGTAGCGCTCCGAACCCGGTGGACCCGAGTTCGATTCCCGCTCATATCTGAATAGCTGCTGGGCCTCCCCCCAGGTCGACTCGGAGACAAAGGCGGCCAGGCATGGTGCTGGTCATGCCAACCCATCGTGTGCCGTGCCGCCCTTCGTAGGTGCTCGTCAACAGCACTTACTGCAACAGTCTGTGTAGGTTATACGGGGCATCTTTGTCTCTACAGGTGTGCGTGCTTGTGTGTGCGCGGGTGTGTGAGACAGACGTACACGAGGGCTGCTACCGTGGCAACCGCGTGGCCGTCAAGATCATCAAGAGCGATGCCACGGCGCAGGCATTCCTCGCAGAGGCGGCCGTCATGACGTACGCATACGCACGCACGCACGCACTCACGCACTCGCACACTCGCACACTCACGCACTCGCGCACTCGCGCACTCACGCGCACAAAGGTCTCCCGTGTAGCCCACACAGGCTGCTGGGGTCAAGTGCTGTTCGCGAGCACCCATGAAGGCTGGCACAGCGCTCGAGGGAGTGGCTATGGTCAGCGCCGCGCACGGCCGCCTTTGTCTCTCCAGTGCTGATTTTGGCTACATGCACCGCACCCGGCGACTTTCCGGGCGGCCAGGGTTGGCGGATTCTCTGGTTTCCTCCCACGTGTTTCAACACTCGTTCATTTGGCTGACAATATCTTAATGTTTCGAGGACCACAGAGCCTAGTTAATTGTTGGTGGTGCCGACTCCTCACCGGGTGGCTACTGCTGCTGCCTTTCTGCTCGCCTGCGGTTCCTCCTCGGCGATTGGGAGAGACGCTATCCGAACAACGACGGGGCTACAGATAATACTAACGCAGATTAAGCTACGTACTTGCCCCAACAGTCTGTAAAGCCTGCACGGGAGTATCTTTGCTCCTGCCTTTGGTGCATCCCCTCCCCCCACCCCTGCAGTGAGATCCGGCACAAGAACCTGGTGCAGCTGTTGGGCGTGGTGATGGGTGACTACCTCTACATCGTCACCGAGTTCATGGGCAAGGTCCGTGAACAACAACAACAACCAAACAACAACCAAACAACAACGTCATTCATTCTCCCAGGAAGGCCTCGGGGAGTCTCGAGACTCGTTCTCACGAGGGGGTCCTACGTTGGGGATGTTTGGCCGGTAACTTTAATGGGCGCTTGGCTTTGTACGGGAGGAGACCCTGGTGGAAACGTGGTAGCCAGACGGTGGAGGCTACGCTGCTGCACGTGGCAGCCCGTGATCCAGTGCTATGTGGAGGCAGCAGCGAGGGTTGGTGGATCGCGCACAGATGCTGCGCAACTCCCTTCCCGCGAGCGTAGAGGAGGAGCCGCACCCCGACTCGCCAGGAGAAGTCCGTGCAAGACAATCTCGGCTCAACCTGTTCCCTCTGTGCGGAACAGAGCGTTGCCTCCTCGCACGTGTGGGTTTTCTCCAAGTGCTCCAATTTCCTCCCACACTCGTCATTAATTGGCCGATGACACCTTCAGACATATAGAGGGCCGCAGAGCTTGGGCACCGAGTGGCTGCTGCTGCTGCTGCTGCTGCTGCCTCCGAGTCGTCCACTCTCTGTACGAGAGCGAGCGACCGCTGTGCGGCGCCACGTCTTTATTAGTAATATAATCTCTCGTCTTTTGCAACTTTGATGGAGCTGTTTGTTGCTGGCGGTTTTATGTTTTGGGCCTGTGCTCAGCAGCCGTGTTTCAAGGAGAGAGTGGGGACCGTGTTGTTGTCGCTGACCGGTGTCGTGCTTACAGGGCAGCCTCGTGGACTACCTGAGATCGCGGGGTCGCTCGGTCATCACGCAGAGAGACCTCATCCAGTTCTCCCTGTGAGCGCTGCCTCTCGCACACACTCACACACACTCTCACACTCACACACTCGCACACACACACACTCACTCTCACACTCGCACACACTCGCACACACACTCACACACTCTCACACACACTCTCACACACACACACTCTCACACTCACACACACTCTCACACTCACACACTCACACACTCTCACACACACTCTCACACACACACACACACACTCTCACACTCACACACACTCTCACACTCGCACACACTCTCACACACACACTTTCACACACTCTCACACACACTCTCACACTCGCACACACTCTCACACTCACACATTCTCACTCACACACACACACACTGTTGCTCGCTCGCACACACTCGCACACACTCGCACACACACTCGCATACTCAGGGGGTGGGGCGGGGGGGATAATGATAGGTGGTGGGGTCATCAAGCAGAGCATTAACGAGTAAACCTACAACAGCCAAGCGACCATAACACCAAAGACAAAGATTCCTCGTGTAGCCTTAACAGACTGTTGGGGCAAGTGCTGTTAGCGAACACCTATTAAGGCCGACATGGCACACAAGGGGTGGGTGGCCAACACTACACCCGGCCGCCTTTGTCTCCCCATTGGCGATGTTTACCCACTACACAAGGTACCAGGTACTCATTTGAGGCCGAGTCGACCTAGGGGAAGCTCAGGACCAGTTCAGAAAATCGTCACCGGTGTTGGCCGTGAGCGGGAATCAAACTCGGGTCGCAGCACGCTAACTGCTACAACACCGCTCCCCACACACACGCTTACTCACACACACCCACTCGCACACTCCCGTACACACCCACTCGCACACTCTCGTACACACCCACTCACACACTC